>JAPKLW010001409.1:40164-69838 GCA_026898455.1 Plectranthus barbatus | reverse complement strand
GATTTATAAACGGATAAAATATTTAAAATAACATATATTAATATTATAATTTATTTGCTTAAACGTGAAATGAAATCAAAGTAAAATCTTTGATCTATATATATAAAAAAGAAGAGAACAAAGCTAAATCTGATAAATTACATATAATTTATTGGGGTTTTTAAATAATTATTTTTTATTTGCATATTCAATATATATATATATATATATATAATATTATTTTAAAATAGAACAATGCAACATGTTTTTTCCAGCGAAATCATCATTCATCATTATATTTGCACTTGTTATGTATTATATTGTAATAACATATGCATTGTAATGAAAGTAATATAATTTTCTCTAAAATAAAAGTAATATCAGGTATAATATGCATAATTCTCGTAACAGTACACAAATTCTTATATAATGAATGCAGTTGCACAATATAATGCATGAAGTTATAGTATATAATGCAGAATATGATAGATAAAATGCAACATGATTATTTCAGCGAAATCATCATTCATAATTATATTTGTACTTGTTATTATATAGTAATAACATATGCATTATAATGAAGGTAATATAATTTTTCTCTAAAATAAAAGTAATATTATATATAATAACGGATGTAATGTCGTATAATTATAGTAATATTATTCTAAAATAAGAGTAATATCATATTATAATGCAGGAAAATGTTTGTTAGGTATATAATGAATGTTAGGTATATAATGCATGTTTCTTATGCATATAATGAATGTTTATTTGATATATAATACATGTCGAGAAAGAATATGCAAACAGAATTTTAAATAAGTACAAAATGACAAAAACCCTATAATGCAGGTTTTTTTAGATAAAATGATCGAAAATTTTAGTAAAATCCTGAGCGTTCATTCATCAAAATCAATGGCGAGGATTGATTCTTATTTCTTATGGTAAGAGTGGTTTTCACTGGATCGCATCCCTATATATATATATATATATATATAGAGTAGTGATTAGGTGAGAATAGAAGTTACTATGAGAAATAAGAATAGATCTCGCGCGTCCATCTCATCAAATCGACGAACATGATTCATTCTCAGCAAATTGAAAAATGCGGCATTTTTGCCCCAATATCCTGCAGTTTTAGCCTTTAAAGGCTAAAACTGTAAAAAAACTCAAACACAAACAACAACCTGCATTTTAAGCCCGATTAACTTCATTTTTAGCCCAATTTACTTCATTTTTAGCCCGATTTACTTCATTTTTACATAAATACGAATTAAAAAAATTAAACATCTTCTTCTTCAAAGCAGCAACACGAGCGCAGTCTCTATAAAACTTAATACCAACATCAATAGTTCTAAAAACTCTGCCTTATATTGCTTCATCTCATCAACACACTTTGGAATAAATGAACCTGTAAGATACAAAAATGCACAAAGTTAATACTAAAGATGCACAATATAATAGTAAAAATGAACGTCGATTTGAATACACACTTTGGAATAAATGAACCTATAAGATACAAAAAAGCACAAAGTTAACACTAAAGATGCACAATATAATAGTAAAAATGAACGTCGATCTGAATACAACAAATTTTTTTAAACTATATTCATGCACAATAAACAAAGTCGAGACCGAACACGAATGCGAAATCCAGAAACAAAGAAAAAAATATGATCGGCAGAAGAAATATAAATCAAATCGAACAAAGAAGGAAGAAGAAATCACATCGCGCGAAGAAAGAAATAAAAAATCTAATGAGATACTATTTCAGATTTTAAAAAAAGCTAAAATTACAAAAATAACCTTAATTTTGCAAAACTGCAGGATAATCGAGGAAAACTGCACACGGAGTGAAATAGATCATGAGCGTTGAAATCACAAAAACAAAGGCTGAGATTTATTCTCATTTCTCATACTAAAAACTATTCTCATATGATCACCACTATATATATATATATAAATATATATATGAAGTAAAATTTATAAAATTTTCTACATCTATAAAATGGAAACTTATGTAATTGTCACAATTAGGGGTGTACACGGTTAGGTTTGGCCAGTTTGAGGGTTATAGTATGGACCAAATCAGATAACATGATTTGAAAAATTCTCAAACCAAACCGGCCATATTAATTTATCAAACCAAACCAAATAAAATGGTTTTGTTTGGTTAGTTTAATGGTTTGAAACATGACTTTAACGAGCAAAGTCAAACCATGAAAATATCTTACTTTTAGCAATAACTGAAAAAAAAAATTAGTGGCTCACATTGGCAACGTACATAGCAATCCTAATAGAAACAAAAAATTTATGACCTCCAATTATCATAGTTCATATCTCATTCTCAAACATAATAGTTTCTAAAAGGTCAAATTATTAATATGCAGCAACGGTGAAACCGACCGCCTAGATAACAGAGAAGACAATAATGTTAAAAAGAGACATGTTTGAATGAAATTGTGAGATTTTTTTTTTAGATTTCAAGAAAAAAAATATAGGAAACAAATAAAAATGAGATTGGAAAATTGAATAGTTTAGGGTTCATTTTAGATTTCAAAAAATTAAAAAAATGTAGGAGACAAAAAAAAATATGGTGTTGCACAGTGGAGAATTTGAACACGTGCCTTTTGAAATCTAATGTCTAGATTGACTCACTATACTACATGTACTACATTTATATTTTTAGTATAATATATGTAGCAAAATAATAAAAATGGGATTGGAAAATTGGATGGTTTAGGGTTTATTTTAGATTTAAAAAAATGTAGGAGAAAACAATTATATGATATTGCACAATAGAGAATTTGAACACATACCTTTTAAAGTCTAAAGTCTATGTTGACTCACTATACTAAATGTACTATATTTATATTCTTAATATAATATAAAACTTACATATTTATCATTGATATATATGGTCCGATCCGGTCCAAACTGCCGGCTTCTCTACTCATACCGTGGACCAAGGCAAATGATACGGTTTGAAATTTATGGTCCGACCAACTGATTTTCTCACTTGTCAAACTAGCCAAATTATTTCAGTTCGGCCAATTTGACTGATTTAAACCGAACCATATGCATCCCTAGTCACAACGAATTAGTTGTGGTTCAGTGGATAGTAGCCTTACCTATATTTAATTAGTCATTGGTTCAATTCATGTTTCCAATAAAATCAAATTTAAAAAAAATGGTGGAACCATCGGTTCCATGGTCCCAAAAATATTGAACCGGAATTGGCCGGGATAAAAACGGATCCATGCCCAATTTTGAACCATCCAGCACGGTTTCAGGCTCGAACTACAAATTGGCGGACCAATTTCGGCCGCAAACCAACAGTTCAGCTTAGAAATGGCCATGTCTAACGACAAGACATCAATTTGAAACATATCATCACCGATCTAAATTATTACATTTAATGATTTTAAACAATCATTATAATATAAATTCTAATTTAACAAGTTCTATACATTATATAATTAGTTAATGATTTTTAACATTCATCAAAATACTATAATTCATAAAATGAAGATTAAACGTGTTCCCATTTTGTTTACTATTTTTATCACATTGATTTTTGTATTATATTGCTTTGATTTTAACAGTGAGGGGAATTAAAATCTCAACTACTAATTAAGTGTAGGTCAATAGGTTCACTCTCCTAGTGATAACAAAACTATGATAAATGTTAATATTTGTTGGGATCCGGACAAGTTCGAGTTAATTAATCGTGTGGTAATATTTAATTTTGTTGTAATTAAATATTACGAGGTCGAACTACATTGCGAGTAGATAATCGTGGTATATTTATTTTCTCAGATTCGTATTCCGGTGAGTGAGAAATTAATCCGCTAAGGTGACACGTGGCGTCATTATTACATGATTAATTAAGACAAGTATTAATTAAAGACATGTAATAATTAAGACATCCCACATTGGGAATCTAACCTTGTCTTAACAGGTTTAAATACATTTACACTGATATGGTATAATAACTTAGTGTGTTAGGGACGTTGTATAACGTGCCCACGCGCGCCGCCGCCCGCCTCACCTCAGCCTTCGGCCTCCGCGAGGCCGCAGGCCGAGCCCGCGCCCGTGCCCCGAGCTCCGGACCCCAGTTCTTGGTTCTTGGCAATTGGTATTTGGGCCTTGGGCCTTGGCCCGTTACGACCTTATCTTTTTTGTCAACATAAATGAGCTCGATGGGCTTATCGGAGTGGGTCGTGTCTCCCGCCGTAATCGTTAGCCTTCATGTGCGTAGGTGTAACCGTTGTCGGACCTTAATTATCCGACACACTCCTCAGGTGTGGAATGCCTATAAATAGGCATTCAGGTGGCATGTATCAAAAGTTCTAAATATAGCTCTTAGCTGCACCTTTCTGCATTCTTAGCTACATTTCTCCTGCCAACTCTGTTCCTGCTCCTTCCTGTTCGCCGGAGCTCTATCGACTGTGGTGCTGCCTCCACCGAGACGAAGCCATTTTACCTTTGGGGACAGATCGCCTGTTTCCGAGCACTACGGAGGCGTCTTCTGTCTTGCGGGAAGAGTTCACTCGACTCGGCTACAGATTTCTCTATTTTTTTAGTTGTTTCCTCTTCAATTTTCATTTCATATTCTTGTATTGTTTTACCATTTCCTGTAAAATCTCAGATTTGTACTACTCATATTTCACAATCGCAAGACAGAATATAAATCTGAGATGGCTACTTCCGGGAATGATGGTGGTGGAAACAACAACAACTCGGTGCTTGGCTATGATCCGAGTGCACCGTGACTCCCTCCCAATGCTCAAGCGGAGAAGCCCTACAAGTTCATCGGTGTTGATTTCAAGACCTGGAGGCAGAAGATGCTGTTCTATATCACCACTTTGGGGCTGGCCAACTACTTGAAGGAAGACAAGCCCGAGTGCACTGATGATGAGCCGGACCGCAACAAGCGCATCGCCTTCGATAACTGGTGCCATGGGGACTTCCTCTGCCAGAATTTTATTCTTAATGCTCTAGTAGATCCCCTGTATGTTGTGTAATCTAATGTAACAACAGCAAAAGAACTGAGGGAAATGCTAGAAAAGAAATACCAAACCGAGGATGCGGGTACTAAAAAGTACGCTGTGGCCAAGTATTTGTCGTACCAGATGGTAGACAATAGGTCGGTTGTAGAACAAGTGCAAGAATTTCAATTAATCTTGCACAACGTTCAAGCCGAAGGGATAATGCTTCCCGATGCTTTTAACGTGGTTGCGGTCATGGAAAAGCTACCCCCTTCTTGGAAGGACTTCAAGAGTTACCTTAAGCATAAGCAAAAGGCAATGACTCTTGAAGATTTGATTGTCAAACTTCGAATTGAAGAAGACAATCGAAGGCCTGATCCAAGGTCTAGGGCTATGGAGGCTAAGACCAATTTGATGGAACGTTGTGGTCCATCAAAGAAACGTAAGAGGCCTAGCCAATTGAACAAGAGCATTGTGATAAAAGAGCCTAAGTTCAAGGGTGATCGCTACAATTGTGGCAAGTCTGGCCACATGGCTAGCCAGTGCAAAAAGCCAAAAGCTAAAGGCAAGGGCAAAGAAAAGATGTACAACTACAATGTCGAACCCGATAATGATTGGGAAGATGACTTGTGCGCAGTTGTGTCTGAAGTCAATCACGTGGACAACCCTAGGGAGTGGTTCGTTGATACGGGTGCAACCTGTCATGTAGCATCCGAGAGGAATGTCTTCTCTTCCTACAAAGCTGTTGAAGGAAGAAAGCTTCACATGGGCAACCAAGCCTCGTTTGTTGTGGCTGGTGTTGAAGCTAACAAGCGGGAAAGATCTCACTTTGAAGGATGTGCTGCATGTCCCGGACATCCTCAAGAACTTGGTCTCTGGATCCCTTCTTGTTAATCATGGTTTCAAGCTTGTATTTGAAAGTGAGAAGTTTATTTTATCTATGTTTGGAAAGTTCCTTGGTCGGGGTTACCTTGCCAATGGACTTTTCAAAATGAATGTAATGGCACGACGCCAAGTCGAAAAAGTTATGAATAAAGTTTATTCTTCTTCTGCTTACTTGATTGAGTGCTGTGATTTATGGCATATAAGATTATGACATGTAAATCTAAATGCTATAAAAAGATTAATGAATCTAAACTTGTTGAAAGTGACTTATTTTAAACAAACAAAATTTGAAGTTTGTGTTGAAGCAAAAATGGCAAAGTTACCATTTCAATCGGTCGAGAGGAGCACTAAACCTCTAGAATTAGTTCACACCGATTTGTGTGATCTAAAGTTTGTGCAAACTAGAGGTGGAAAGAAATTTTTCATAACCTTCATTGATGATTGCACAAGATACTGCTTTCTTTACTTACTTTGAAGTAAAGACGAAGCAACAGAAGCCTTCAAAAATTATAAAATGGAAGCAGAAAATCAATTGAGCACTCGAATCAAAATAATTCGGAGTGATCGAGGTGGAGAATAAGTTGCTTCGTTTGAAGAACTTTGTGCTGCTTCAGGCATAATTCATTAAACGACTGCTCCATACTCACCTCAATCAAATGGTGTTGCCGAGAGAAAGAATTAGACTTTAAAAGAAATGATGAATGCTCTATTGATTAGTTCGGGACTACCCGAAAATATGTGGGGGGAAGCTGTCTTAACAGCCAACTACATCTTGAACAAAATTCATCTCAAAGGAAAAGATGTTACACCATATGAGATGTGGAAAGGTAGAAAACCTTCCTACAAATATCTCAAGGTCCGGGGCTGCTTAGCGAAGGTTGAAGTGCCTCCACCCAAACAAGTTGCAATCGGTCCTAAAACAATTGATTGCATCTTTATTGGCTATGCACTTAACAGTGAAGCCTATCGTTTCCTAGTGCACAAGTCGGAGAATCCAAATGTGACTATAAGAATGACGATAGACTCCAGGAATGCAATATTCTTTGAAGATGTCTATCCAAATGAGAAAAATGAGGATGAACCTCAAGCTTCTCGAAAGAGGACACATGAGGAGGCTACTAGTTCTGATCCTGTTGAGGAAGAACCGAGATGTAGTCAAAGAGCTAGGATTGCTAAAAGTTTTGGTCCCGACTTCATTACCTATATGTTGGATGACGAACCAAAAACTATTAAGGAAGCTCTAGCTCGACCGGATGTTTCTCTTTGGCAAGAAGCAATCAACAGTGAAATTGAATCCATAATGCATAATCATACATGGATTCTGATTGATCTCCCAAAAGGTTGCAAGCCCTTAGGATGTAAGTGGATGTTGGGAAAATATTCCTGAACTACCCTTAGGAGTACAATGTAAAAGGTTTTGTTGGATCAAACCTTAGTAGATGGACGATCATTGTTGAACCTTAGCATAGCTTAGCAACTTATGTAATGTCCTGTATAGGGTAAACATCGAGTTGTAATATAATAGGATGCTTGGAAGAATCTCAGCAGACATCAGAAAAGCAAAAAGAAGAAGAAAACTAGTGATAGCAGAATGCTGAGGAGTCAGCATCTGATAACACGTCACAAACTGCTAAAGGTGTTAGCACTTCGAAGCCAGAGAAGCAGAAGAGCATTTGCTGCGCATCAAGTCCAGTAGTATGCTGGAAAATATCCAACATCCCGTTCCAGTAAAGGCACAGCAAAGCAAATCTCAACAACTGTTACACCGCTATTCTGACCAACACGCAAAGATTAGACTTGTCAGAAGTAGGACGAAAAAGCCTGTACGGAGACAGAAAAGTTGGTAAAAAGCTACCTGCATTTAAGTAGGAAGATCCGTTGTGTCTAAACGGATCTGCCGACTCAAACTTCGAGAAAACAACTATAAAAGGCAAGTCAAAGGAAGATGCAGGAGCTGCTCACTCTCTAACGCAAACACACGTACGAAAGTTTCCAAAAAAAATAGACAAAAAGCTCTAAGAGCAGTTCAGTTGAAAGTCATAATACGGAGATATCGAAAAGCCTTCAACTTCTTGAGTGTCTCACCACACATCTGACACTCATCTGAGAGATTCTTGAAGTGATTCAAGAATCTTCAATCATTGGGATCACTTTCGTTATAGAAAGTATCCAGCAGTCAATTTCTCGAAAGGGAATTGATTAGAACGTGCACTGAAGCCGAGAACGAAGGATAGTTTGGAAGGAACTCTAAACTCTTCCACAGGTGGTAAAAGCGAGTTTTATGAAGGTGCACCCTTGACTCAGCCGGAGCCACACCTGAAAGGTTCGGAGTATCGAAAGATAGATGTGGAGCAGACAGACCAAACGTCGGCTGCTTGCTTTACAGGAAAGGCAGCTCTTTTTACACCGTATACTTTCTTAGTGAAACTCTTAGCGATTCAGCTAAGGATCGCTAAGAAGTGGACGTAGATCATTTGATCGAACCACTATAAATCTTGTGTTCTCTTGCTGATTACTGTTCTATTACTTTTGAGCTACGACGATTTAACCTAGCAACGGAGTTGCTAGAGTATAAAGGCAAAAGTAACTTAAGAAAACTTGAACCGATAAACCCTAAGTTAAGAATAACCTACTTACAAGTAAACACTAATTTTTATTCCGCTGCATTTCGTGTGTATATCTTATTGTTATCACGATGACTCTGATCTCGGGGACCAACTGTGGATCCTAAAAAGAAAGTACAAAGTTGATGGCTCTATTGACAAGTATAAAGCTCGCCTTGTGGCAAAAGGCTTTCGACAAAAAGAGGGAGATGATTTCTTTGACACCCATTCACCTGTAACTCGAATCACGTCTATTAGAGTGCTTCTCGCGATTGTTGCATTATACAATCTAGAGATTCACCAAATGGATGTGAAAACTGCTTTCTTAAACGGTGAATTAGAGGAAGAAATATACATGGATCAACCCGAAGGGTTCGTCGTACCCGGTAAAGAAAAGAAGGTCTGTAAATTAGTTAGATCCTTGTATGATCTAAAACAAGCACCTAAGCAGTGGCATATAAGGTTCGACAATGCAATGTTGGCAAACGGGTTTAAGTACAACGAGTGTGACAAGTGTGTCTACTATAAAGGTACCTCTAACTCCTTTGTTATTGTATGCTTTTATGTAGATGACATGTTGATTATGAGAAACAATCAACAAGTAATCGTTGATACTAAAAGAATGTTGAAGCGAAACTTCGACATGAAAGACATGGGTGTAGCTGATGTGATCCTCGAGATCAAAATCATAAGAAGAACTGATGGAATTGTCCTATCACCGTCTCACTATGTCGAGAAAGTGCTCAGGAAATTCAATGCTTATGATTGTTCACCAGCTAAAACACCTCTGGAGCTCAATGTTCATTTGAGCAAGAACCGAGACGACCCTGTAGCTCAAGAGGAGTATGCAAGGGTCATTGGTAGTCTAATGTATCTGACTAACTGTACTCGACCTGATCTTGCTAACTCGGTAAATAAACTGAGCAGATACACGAGCAATCCAAGTAAAAAACATTGGAAAGCTCTTGTGAGAGTTTTGAGATACTTAAAGTATACTCTTAACTTAGGGCTACACTACACTAGATTTTCGCATGTACTTGAAGGGTACAGTGATGCCAATTGGATCTCCGACACCAATGATTCACATTCCATGAGTGGATACGTGTTTACCATTGGTGGGGGGGGGCAGTCTCGTGGAAGTCAATAAAGCAGACGTGTATCGCCCGCTCCATAATGGAATCCGAGTTTATAGCTTTAGATAAAGCTGGTGAAGAAGCAGAATGGCTTCGTCACTTCCTTGAAGATATTCCTTGTTGGAGCAAACCAGTGCCCTCGGTGATGATTCACTGCGACAGCCAAGCTGCTATTGGTCGGGCACTGAACAACATGTATAATGGTAAATTGAGACATATTCGTCGTCGACATAATACCGTTAGACAGTTGATCTCAAATGGGGTTATCTCTATTGAATATGTGAAGTCAATAGATAACCTAGCGGATCCGCTAACCAAAGGGTTAAACTGAGATCAAATGTACAAGTTGCTAGAGGGAATGGGACTAAAATCCACAATTTAGGACAAGTATAGTGGACACCCAACCTAGGTGATTGGAGATCCCAAGAACTAGGTTCAATGGGAAAACTAAGCTATATAAGTTCGAGTGATAACACCTAATTCTCCCCTTCCCTAGGTGAGAAAACCTAGGTGTTTTAAGCCTGCATGTGGTATAGGTTAAGTCAGTCGACTTTTAATGACTCCTGAAAACCTCATAGTGGTTGAGTACGACAGGATACTCTTAAATAGGAAGTCACCTATATAAGTGGAAGTGAGAGCCGCTTCAAACGAACATTTATGAATCCAAAGGGGTTTTCCACGGCCCGTAATGGAAACAAACGTGAGAACGGATGGAGTTTTGAAACGTTATTGTTTCAATGTCGTTGTCTAGGTACACACGATGGAGGGTTAGTTCAAGGTTTTACCACTAAGCCACCAGTGTACCTGATGGTATTGAAGATGAAAGGTTCAAAGCCACAAGCTACCTATTCGTGTGCATTAATGTTTCTCGAGGACGGAGTTGGCTCTGCATTTCATGCATTGGGCATTTCCACTCATGGGGGATTGTTGGAATCCGGACAAGTTCGAGTTAATTACTTGTGTAGAAATATTTAATTTTGTTGTAATTAAATATTACGAGGTCGAACTACGTTGCGAGTAGATAATCGTGGTATATTTATTTTCTCAGATCCGTATTCCGGTGAGTGAGAAATTAATCCGCGAAGGTGACACGTGGCGTTATTATTACATGATTAATTAAGACAAGTATTAATTAAAGATATGTAATAATTAAGACATCCCACATTGGGAATCTAACCTTGTCTTAACAGGTTTAAATACATTGACACTGATATGGTGTAATAACTGAGTGTGCTAGGGACGTTTTATAACGTGCCCACGACGCGCCCACGCGCGCTGCCGCCTACCTCGCCTCGACCTTCGGCCTCTGCGAGGCCGTACGCCGAGGCCGAGCCCGCGCCCGTGACCCGTGCCCCGGACCCCGGTTCTTGATTCTTGGCAATTGGTCTTTGGGTGGTCTTTGGGCCTTGGGCATTGGCCCGTTACAACCTTATCTTTTTGGTCAATAGAAATGAGCTCGATGGGCTTATCGGAGTGGGTCAGTTGACTTGGTCAGGTCCAGTCAATACGTAGGCACACGTGGCTTGTGACGTGGCTGATGAGTCAGCACACGTGCGCATTGAGGTGTCGGGACCGTTCTGCTTGTTTGAATTCAAACGAGCCTTCAAACTCCTTTATTGTCGCCCGTAACGGCTGCTCAAGCCCGTGTCTCCCGCCGTAACTATCAGTGCCTTCATGTGCGCAGGTGTAACCGCTATCGGACCTAAATTATCCGACACGCTCCCTCAGGTGTGGAATGCTTATAAATAGGCATTCAGGTGGCATGCATCAAAGGTTCTAAATATAGCTCTTAGTTGCACCTTTCTGCATTCTGCATTTCTCCTGCCAACTTTGTTCCTGCTCCTTCCTGTTCGCCGGAGCTCTGTCGACTGCGGTGCTGCCTCGACCGAGATGAAGCCGTTTTACCTTTGGGGACAGACCGCCTGTTTCCGAGCACTACGGAGGCATCTTCTGTCTTGCGGGAAGAATTCACTCGACTCGGCTACAGATTTCTCTATTTTTTTTAGTTGTTTCCTCTTCAATTTCCATTTCATATTCTTGAATTGTTTTACCATTTCCTGTCAGATTTGTACTAATATTTCACAATATTAACAAAAAAAGAAAAGCATATTCGATAAAAATGAGGTTGCAATTAGAATTATCCCTCTATCGCTCTATATAAGTTGTACTCAAAGTTACAAAAGGCAGCCAAACTAAATAATAATGATAAATAATTAATAGATAGATAACTCAAGGAAGTATATTCATAAATTATTTAGATAATTTTTTTTTTGACATAATGGGAGCTTTTTTCAACATTTTGTTTCTTACTAATATTTATGAGTCCATACTTGAAACAAATTCAGAAGTAATTCACAATTAATTCCTTCGTAAATCCTCACATATCACCATGAATACGTAGTAATGTGCACATAAACTTATATAGCATTGTTACATCAGTCGTGGACACATTATCACGTGCATATAGTAAGTAAGTGAACATTTCTGCTTTTTTAATGTATATATTGTCATTTTCTCAATTTTGTTGAGATATGAATATTTAGGTTGATATGATCATATCTTCTAGATATATTAGAGATATGGTGTGAAGATATAGATATATTTTCTTTTCCTTCTAGGGTTAGGATTTCTAGGGTTTCCCTTCCTATATATATATGTATTATTCGCTTGTATAATTTGTGTACACATATATTTTCTTAATGAAAAGAGTTATCTCTCGTACATAATTCTACATGGTATCAGAGCCAGGTTCTAAACCAATAGCTTCCGCGTTCTTTTTTGCTCGTTGCATTCGATCATGGCGGATAAGGTTGGAGTTGTCAACGATCTCATGTCTCCCTACTACATAGGGTCGTCTGACAACCCGTCGCATGTGTATGTCACTGATCTTCTAGATGATGGAAACTATGGGGATTGGTGCAATGAAATGAGTAATTGCCTCCTCGCCAAGAATAAACTTGGTTTTGTAGACGGATCGCTGCCAATGCCGAAGAAAGACTCGCCGGACCTAGTTCTGTGGAAGCGATGCAATGCCATGGTAAAAGGTTGGCTTGTCGTAGCCATGGACAAGGAGATTCAAAACAGTGTTAAACACGCTAAAACGGCTCGCGAAATATGGAGTCATTTGGAAGAAAGGTTTGGCAAAGAAAGTGCACCAAAAGCATATGAATTGAAGAGGAATCTTACCCTCACGAGACAAGAAAAATTGTCAGTTTCGACATACTACACCAAGATGAAAGCAATATGGGACGAAATAGATGCTGTATCGGTCATGCCAAGATGCACATGTGGAAAGTGCACCTGTGACATGGCAAAGTTGTTTACTGCGAAGGTCGAAAAGGAGAGGATCTATGAATTCTTCATGGGGCTTGATGACTCTTTCAACACCATTAGGAGCCAATTATTGAGCATGACTCCCCTTCCAAGCCTAGAAGTCACATATCACCTCGTGGCAGAGGACGAGCGCCAATGACTAATTACCGGGGCCAGAATACCCTCGTTGGATGGAGCAGCTTTCCAAGTCCAGAAACAAACCATGTCGGAAAGGCGAGAAGATGCCAAGGAAAACCCCAAGACACCGCCGCAATGTGGCAATTGTGGTAAGCTTTGGCATACTATTGAAAATTGTTATGAAATTGTTGGATATCCTGAAGGGAGAAGAAAGAGTGAGCCTTGGAAAAAGGAGGGAAGATTTATGAAGAAGCAGCCCGTTGCGTACAAGGCACCACATGAGGATGCAACTGATAGCAACATGCTGCAGAGTTTTTCTCCAGAACAACTGAATCAGTTGAAGAACCTTTTGAATAGTAATACCTCCACCTCCACCTCGAATGCTGTTGTGCATATGGCAGGTAATAATCCTGAAACTCAAAGTTCTTGGATCATTGATTCTGGATTGATTGAGCATATCATCCATGAGCAAAAACTACTCGAACGTATCACGAGTGCCGACAGTAACATTCCTGTTAAAACACTGAATGGAAACAAATCGACAGTCACGACAATTGGAAAGACTAGACTACCAAATGGTTTAGACATAGACCACGTTCTTCACGTCCCAAGTTTCCAGTGCAACTTGCTTTCAGTTAGATGGTTGCCGAAAGAGCATAATTGTGCCATAATATTCTTTGCTAATGGTTGTGTTATGCAGGACTTAGCCTCGAAGAAACTGATTGGAGCAGGTAAGGAGTGTGGTGGTCTGTACCTTCTCGAACCCTTCAACAAAGATCGACGAGCTTTCTCTTGCGTTACTGATCCAGACACGTGGCATAGAAGGTTGGGGCATGCCTCAAGGGATAAGCTAAAAGGGATTTGTGAAGTTGATAATGATGCTTGTGACTCTTGTATTAGAGCTAAACAGTCTAGAGTACCTTTTCCTGTTAGTTCCATTCCAACACGAGAATGTTTTGATTTGATACATTGTGATATATGGGGAGGATATAAAATTGCTTCACTTACAGGAGCTCATTATTTTCTCACGATTATGGATGATTTTAGTAGAGGAGTATGGGTTTATTTGATGAAGCTCAAATCAGAAACAAGTACATATCTAAAGTTATTTTGTAACATGGTTAAAACGCAGTTTGGAAGGTCCGTTAAACGAATTAGGAGTGACAATGGAGGAGAATTCCAATCCAATGAGATGATGGAGTTTTATGGTGAAAATGGGATCCTGCTTGAAACTTCTTGTGTTAACACACCCCAACAAAACGGAGTGGTAGAGAGGAAGCATAGGCATATTTTGGAGGTTGCGAGAGCCTTGCGTTTCCAGGCCAACTTGCCTATATATTTTAGGGGCGAATGTGTGCTCACAGCAGTATATCTAATCAAACGACTTCCGACAAAATTACTCCAAAATAAAACTCCGTATGAAGTGCTGTTTGGGAAGAATCCGAGCTATGAACACTTAAGAGTATTAGGTTGTTTGGTCTATGCGAAGAACACGGACAGAGAACATGACAAATTTGAAGAAAGGGGGAGAATGTCGATGTTCATTGGGTACCCTCAGGGCCAAAAAGGATATAGAGTTTATGATCTATCAAGCCGCAAGATTAGTGTCTCACGTGATGTAAAATTTGTTGAAGATGTCTTTTCTTATGGTGTTGTTCAGGGAGAGAAGAGAGACTCTAGCGCAAGGCAGTTTCATGAAGTTGTCGACATCCAGGAAGGTGACGTAAATACTGAGAATACAAGAGAGGCAATAATCCAAGATACGGTTGAGAACACACAGAGTCATGGTGATGATAGACGTGTAAGTGAGAGGATCAGGCGAGTACCAACGCATTTGAAAGAATACATCGTCGATCTGCCACACTCCATAAACCACACTCAACCCGCCTCCAACTCAGGAACTTCGACGGTATATCCTATAACCAATTTTATTGCTTAGGAAAAGTTCTCTGTAGCTCACAAGTGTTTCTTAGCCTTGATCGACACGCACGCTGAACCACGAAGCTTCTCTCAAACCGTAAAAATTGGCGAGTGGAGGGAGGCAATGAAGAAGGATGTTGGGAAATTTGGCTAAGTTTCCTTTCCCCAGTAGCTACTTGTTTAGATTCTAGTTTTGGTGTTTTGGTGGATCAAATCCTAAGTCCTACCAGCGTCAGTTTGTCTCTAGAATAGCTCTAGTCTCAAATGTAAAGTCCTGTTTAGGTCTTTTGAGTTGTAAGTCGCAGCTGATCAAAGACTCATGCTGGCACTGTTCACCAGCATGAGAAGTGCTTACCACTGGTACTGTTCACCAGTTGGGAAAGCCTCATCCGAAGGCGGCTGACAAAGACTCGTGCTGACACTGTTCATCAGCATGAGAAGAGCTAATGACTGGCTACTGTTCACCAGTTGGGAAGGATTTCACCAGCAGGCGGCTGACAAATCCTACCAGCAGAATACGTGTTCTCACTGACACTGTTCACCAGCGGTGAAGCCACCAGTCATGGGAGATTCCAAGGGTTAACATCAGACATATTGGTAGACTTAGATTGTGCCAGCGCAAAGTCACCAGCAGAGACTGCCAGCACAAGATCACCAGAATGATCTACCAGTCGGATGTTACCAGCAGAATTCCAGATTCGCTCTCCCAGAGTCTTAGAGACAAAAAGAAGATTCGTCGAGGAATTAACTGACAGAGTATGACTTTAAGGGAGGATACCTTAAAGTCCATCAGTTACAAGACACCAGTTCCGATTCCTCGTACTGACGAATAGTGCCGTTCTGACATAAAGAGATCAATGTCAGATAAAGTGGACAAAAGCATGGAGCTTTCCGGAAATTCCTACCTGCCGCCGTCAGAAGGACATGCGAGGACAGAGACCTTTTCCGGATGTGTCCAAATGGCTAGAAGATTTGAATGGGATCCCGCGTCTATAAATAGGTCGGAACTACCAACATTTAAGACGCTTGCTTGCTTCAACATTCAATACTCTTCTCTCTCGCTCAACTACCGAAAGTCAGAAACTTTATTGCAAGCAAGCAGAACACTTTCGAGGCCTTTCTAAAGGCTATCCGTGTGTTGATTTATCAAACACGAGACTTCAAGCTTCCAGCTTGTAAGTTACAGATCTCTTTGGTGTTCTTTCTTCTCCGAGGAAGTTCACAACAGCTCTTGTGCCAGCCAGCACTTGAGTTATTATGGGCTTTTGCCGTATTTGAGAAGATACGTTCTTGGGAGAACTAAACACCCAGTGAAGCTGTGGAGGTTGAAGTGATGTGCTCGCACTCCACCAGCCGATCAGAGTTGAAGAAGGACAAGGCCGGGAGCGGTTGATCTAGTGAACTGGTGGACGAGGCATTCACCAGCTAGAGATAGATCGTAGGACGCTTGTACCCGATTACTCTTAGTGAAATTTCCAGTGCTACGACTGGAGAGTGGACGTAGATCAGTTGATCGAACCACTATAAATCCTTTGTCTTTTATCAGCTTTCTGCATTTCATACTGATTTAAAACCCAGCACCCAAGTGCTGGTGTATATCTGAAAACAGATATAACTGTGCAAACAAGGCTAAGAATATTCTAAGTCTTGAGCTACCAGCTGACGAGCCAGTCGCCGGTCAGCTGAGTACGCAGAGTGCAAGTTGACTTACCAGCTGACAAGGTCCCAGTCAGCTGAGTAACCAGCAGAGTGCAAGAAACGATTAACCACATTTTCCGCTGCCAAGTTATACCCTGATAATCCGGGACCATCAAAGGAGATACAAGCCCTAGAGGAGAATGGAACATGGGAATTGGTAGAATTGCCACCAGGAAAGTCCACCATTGACTCCAAATGGGTATACAAGGTGAAGTATAAACCTACGGGACAGATCGAGAGATACAAGGCACGTCTGGTAGCTAGAGGTTTCACACAAATACCAGGAGTGGATTTTAACGAAACCTTTGCACCTGTTGCCAAACTAGTCACCATGAGATGTTTGGTTACAGTTGGAGTAAAGAAAGGCTGGATAATACACCAGCTGGATGTAAACAACGCTTTCTTGCATGGCGATCTCATGGAAGATGTTTATATGAAGGTGCCGCAGGGTTTTGCCAAGAAAGGAGAAACAAGAGTATGCAAGCTCCGAAAATCTTTGTATGGCTTAAAACAAGCTTCAAGAAGTTGGTATGAAAAATTTACAGGAGCTCTCATCGACATTGGCTTCAAACAATCGCATGCGGATCACTCACTTTTTATCTTCAAAAGGGGAGAAGTTTTCGTCGCAGCCCTCATCTACATAGATGACGTCCTCCTAGCAGGGAATAATGCACAGAAGATCCAAGAAATGAAAGACTTTCTAGACAAAAGATTCAGCATAAAAGATCTTGGTCCACTGAAATATTTTTTGGGAATAGAGGTGGCTCGTACGAGGGATGGAATCGTCCTAAGCCAATGTAAGTATGCTATGGATATTCTACGAGATACAGGGATGGAGGGTTGCAAGCCGAGTGGTATGCCGATGGAGCAAAAACTTAAGTTAGATCAAGGGGATGACAGCCCTGCAACTGATGAACAGCAGTTTCGACGTCTCATTGGACGTCTTCTTTATCTTGTTGTTACAAGGCCGGATATTCAATATGCAATGAGTATGCTAAGCCAGTTCCTATCGACGCCGAAGCAGGTCCATATGGATGCAGCCATGCGAGTCTTGAGGTATATAAAAGGAACCATTGGGCAAGGTATTTTCCTACCAGTTGATGGGGGGTTGTTATTAGAAGCATACTGTGATTCTGATTGGGGTAGTTGCGCTGAGACAAGACGGTCTCGTGGTGGATATGCCATCAAACTTGGAGGAGCTCCAATCTTTTGGCGCAGCAAGCGGCAAAATGTGGTCTCACGCTCTTCAGCTGAAGCCGAGTACCGTGCGATGGCAAGTGCGGTAAGTGAAATAGTTTGGCTCCGGTGGTTATTAAAAGATTTGGATGCACTACAGCCGCGTCCGACTAGGTTGTATTGTGACAATCAGGCTGCTCGGCATATTGCCAAAAATCCAGTATTCCATGAGAGGACAAAGCATGTCGAAATGGATTGTTATTTTGTACGGGAGAGAGTTGAGTTGAAGGACATTGAGTCATCTGAGATATCTTCTTCAGAGCAAGTTGCCGACATATTCACAAAGCCACTTGGAACTGACCATCTTCGTTATTTAGTGTGCAAGTTGGGAGTTCGTAACCTACACCTTCCAACTTGAGGGGGAGTGTTGAGATATGAATATTTAGGTTGATATGATCATATATTCTATATATATTAGAGATATATATTACAGATATGGTGTGAAGATATAGATATATTTTCTTTTCCTTCTAGTGTTAGGATTTCTAGGGTTTCCCTTCCTATATATATATATATGTATTATTCGCTTGTATAATTTGTGTACACATATATTTTCTTAATGAAAAGAGTTATCTCTCGTACATAAGTCTACAAATTTAACACATATAATCTTTCTAGTTAAAATAAAGTTCATTAACCATATAAGTTTTTACTCTTTTCTTAAATCTGAGTTACGATATTGAATTGAGGCCGAGTAAAGTTCGATCCTGATTTAACACATTTGATAGGGTTTTCACCATGATAACTTAAAAGGTAAAGAGAGTTAAAAGAATAAATTAGTTAATGTTTTGATGAGTTTCATACTCAGTTAAATCAGACAGACCTATATATTTTTTAAATAATTAATAGTACAAATTAATCTTTCTTAAATATGCACAGATTAACATCGACCACTTGTTTAATTGAATTAATTATTAGTTTGTTGATGCAAGAAAAAAAAAAATACAAATCGAATTAATAATATATTAGGGTTATCTCGTATAGTTGGTAACATTTTTTATTTTCGCATATATATGATTTCATAGAATAAGGCCTTTCATGTAATTCAATTACAATTATTTTTATTCAAATGGAAAAAAATGCAAAAGTTAAAAAGAATCACCCTAATTTATTGGCTTTAAGCTTTTGACATGTTTTTACAAGACGAGACATTGTTTAAATAATTAACAGACCCTAATTAATAATGTATGACATATTTTCTTTTAAATAATAATAATAATAATGTGTGATATATTCAATCGATGAAGATGTTAATTATGTGATATTCGGCCGTAAGAAATCACACTCCACCATTAAATTATTTTAACGGATAAATTTATGTTGATAAACAAATCATTTATTGATTAGTTTGGTATTTGATCGAGATTAATAAATTTCATGAATAAATAATATATATTGCCGCATTCATTTTTTTTAGGTTTATAGACACGTAATTTATAAATACAAGAGGAGAATTGTTGGGGAGGAATTTTGGTAAGCCTAATGAATGAAGTGAAGATGAATAGGAGGATCTAGAAAAATGTGACACGACATAAAGAATAGTTGCATATAAATTATAATATGATTAATTAATTTGATGTGGATTATATTCCTATTCCCTGCTATAATTATATTTGCTATAATTAAATATATTCTTCTAGGATTCATATTCTTGGGCTAGTATCTTCCACCACTATTGCAGATCATAACATCTACTCATGTTTCTAGATTCATATAATTTATTATTTATATATGCACTAAATCTATTTCAAAAGAATAATATTTTGATCTTTCTTACTGTTTTTAGCACTGTCTTATCAACCTTAATTTGAATATTCCAATAAATTAATGAAATTAAATAGAGGATTCTCAAGTATTTATGAAATTTGCAAATTGTTCAAAACAAATAAATGCCAAAATGGCCCAATCTCCCACTTTTGTACTAAGGAATGTATTAGGTATTTTTTTTTTCTTTGGTAATATGCCGAGTAGTGTGTTAAGCATCTGCAAAAATATAATATTTAATAGTAATATTGAATTTGGATTATAAGTTTTTTTTAGGAAGTATTCATACCTTATTATTGTTAATTTTGGTGTGTTAAATTAAATACCAATTTAAAGTGTTTTTAGATTAGTTTTAGTTTGTTCAAAATTTGTAATATCTTGTTAGGATATTTATTGAGTTGTAATGGAACTGATCAAGACAAAATAGTTCGAGAGCTAATCCACTAGTTTGGGTTACACAAGGAGTTAGAAGAAACTGACAATCCGTTTATCGATTTGAGATTCACACTTTAAGATAAACTTGTAGAAGACACCAGCTTGGAGGACACCAGTGTACAAGCAATTTTAATTCACACATAGAGACAAAGAGAACAAAGTCTGAGGAACGATTTTCAAAAGCCAGACTTTGAACATGAGGATTCCTTAAAGTCGAAGACCCTGGTATTTAACCAGTTTCAATTCCTCAGACTGACGAACAAAGCCTTTCTGACACAAAATACAATGCCAACACTCATTGTCAGAAAAGCAGGAGCAGGTGCTAATCTTCAGGAAAGCAACCTGTCCGCATTAGGAAAGAGAGGCGTATGATTGACATCATCCAATTTGTCACTAAACGGCTTCAAATTCAAATTTCTCAACACTTCACCTATAAATAGAGAAGGTGTTCCAATAGAGAAGACTACTGAGATTCTGAACAATCAAAATTCAAGAGCTAAGGAACTCAGAAAGCTTTCTAAAGTTCGAGGTTATCTTTAAGTAACCGTGTACCAAAAACTTGTTACTTTCAAGCACAAGCTTAATTTTAGCGTTCTTACTTTTCAAGTGAGAACACAATAGTCACTGCTTATCTCCAAGCTTTGACTATCATGGGCATCTAGACAAAAAGATCAATAATTCAGGAAGAACTCAAAAACTCCCAAGTTCCAAAAGGAGGCTACGTGGTGTGCTCACACTCTATTTCTGAGAAGCAGAGGAACCAAAGGTCTGGACAAGTGAGCAAGTGGAATGGTGGACAATGACATTCACCATCTTGCTATAGATCACGAGACCCATTGTAACCAAAGCTTAGTGTATTCCAGACTTAAGGTCTGAAGAGAGGATATAGAAATTTTGCCTCCGAACTTCTATAAATCATTTTGCACTTACTGCTTTATTTACATTCTTGCAAGGATTTTAAAACTATTGCATTCCAAGTATTGAAGTATACTAGAATCTGTTTAGATAATCAAACTCGCTAATAACTAGTTTTCATAAACACAAACTGATTGAGGACTACCAGTTTATGAATGCAAGTTTTCTTACATAATTTCCGTTGTGCATTTCAACAACTCCGATCTTGGGACCAATAGTCTTGGAGATGTGATTATGAATTATATTTAATAAATTGATAAACATTAAAAATATTATATTTTAAACCAAAAACCCATAGGAAAAATAATGATAATATAAATCAATTAAAACCGAAATTGAACATAAAGGTTCGATTCAACAATTAAATTTAATTTTTAACCAAATCGATTGTATGTAGACCTGTAATATGATTTGGGAATGAAAATAAGTCTAAGTCAAAGCAGTTCTTATCACAAATTACGTGAGTTTGCAATAATACAAATAGACTAAAGCCAATGCAATTACAACTAAACTTAGAAACCGAATACAAAGAAGTGTCTAAGGTTATGCCCTTTAGTCCATTGAAAATATTTCCCAATGATGTAATATGAAGCTAAGTATTAATTAATGTTGAATTTTAGAGTATGCTTATCTTGTTAAACCTCAAAGAAGATGCATTGAATTTAAATTTATAATTGAATCATTCCCTACAAACTATAAAAGATTAAAACCAAAAGGAGAGTGTGAAAGGGGATTAAATTATAGTGGAAGAAATAGAGAATGATGGATGGTTTTTTTCTAGATGGATTCCACACAATAATGAATTCCCCAAAAGGGAACTTGCCATAATGAAAGGGTGAAAAGTAAATCAGTAATAATTATATAATATTATTTTTATATTATATATTTATTGTATATATACGTCCACGTGGCCCATCAACACAAATTCTTTTCTTCCAAGACTCAAACTCTCTCCAACCCTTCACCACCTCTTTTTTTATTGGCCTATTTTTTGATATGGTCACTTACCTATAGGCCTATTTTCATTTTTTATTTTATTTTATTTTGTCACATTTAATCAATCCTATTCTTATATACTTTTAATTTTGACTTTCGTGAAGAAAAAAAAAGTAGGGAGCGTAAAGTAGTCAATTTGTTTTATTACTTTATAACAAGGGGGACTTATGATTGACACTTGCACAAATTATGAGAGAATTAGCATAATTAAGATCTTATACTAGAAGTTTGTTTAATATATGATTGCTTTTATCTTCTCAAATATTTTAATAATGAATTTATATTAAATTGCTACATAGTTCGAAATGTGATCTATATTATCCATGCATAATATTCAATGGCCAAGAATGCTTCCATGTTTAATCAATATTACCATGGAGAAGTAATTAAGTTTATTTTTGAATCGAGTTTTTTTTTCCTTTTAATATTTTTCTTTGGTGGATTTTCACTCATCTGCTTGTTTTAGTGCACTAATTTTCACTCATGTCACCTAACTGAGTATTTAGGTAGATTGTGATATTAGAGAGTTATATTGTAACTTTTTTTCTTTAAAAGTTACCGTGCCATTAGTTATTAATTTTCTTTGCAAGGTATCTACAATAAAATGATTTATCTAAAATAATATAGTAACGATCAATTTAGAATCCGAAGATACTAAAATCTTCAATCCCAAATTTGAAGTTTTGAATTACGAATTTTGAATCATTCGTAGTTATGAACTAAATATTGAAAATTTGAAATCTTAAATTAATAATTCATATTTTAGTAATAAATTAACAATTTATAGTATATTCTAGATTGATAATGCTCCTTATACTAATTGTTAAAGTAATTGTTTATTAGATGAAGGCAAGACGCGTTAACCACTTACGCCTTGAGTTGCGAACAAAGTAAGTATAATTAATTTGTAAAGATTAGTAAATATTTGGCCATTAAGATTTGATAAAGACTTGAAGCAGACTTAATTTTGTCAGTTAGTCTGATATCTCTATGGGCTTGCTTCGCAGCCATATATAATATGATTTAAGCAGATTATGGGGAAATTAAATTAATCATAATTCTTTGAAATCGCAATCACTAGACTTATTATTAATTTACTAGGCTTCTCACTTTTTTTCTCATTTGTCTTTCTCTTAATTATGACATCTGGAAATATGAAATATGCATTTTATATATTTCTTAATAATAATACGAATAGAGATAGAGAAAATTAGTATTTTTATTAGTGAGTGTTTATTAACTTTTCATTTTAGGTAAGGGTGTAATCGAACCGAGTCGAGCCGAGTAGTGCCGTGCTCAAGTTTGACTCGTTTAGTTTTGAGGCGAGCTTTGAGCTTTTTTATCGGATACTTTGATGTTCAAACGTTATCGAGCCTAAATGAACTTTCTAAATTTAGAATATATTTAAGATTTTCATTATTATTTTGAAGAAAATGTTATTTATTCCAAAAAAAAAAAATATCATATTCATGCTCAAATTCTAAATTTTTTTTCATTATTAGATAGATTTATCATTATTGTTACTCTTAAATCATAAAACTATTATTTTTATAAAAGTAATTATTTTATATTTCTTACTAATTTTAGCTAACGAGCTCACGAGTCGAATTCTATGATGCTCAAGTTTGGTTCCTTTAATAAACGAGCTTTACTAAACGAACTCGAACGAGCTTTTATCGAGTCGAGATCCGAATAGCTCACGAACAGTTTGGTTCATTTACACCCCTAATTTTAGGTAAGAGGATAATTAAATGAGACAAGCGAAAAAGAAAAAGAGGGCAATTTAAGTAGGACACGGGGAGTAACTTTTTAATTAAAATTCGATTTTAAAATCTTCTAGTATATAAACTATGTTGTATGTGGCTGCCGCACCATTTCCCACTTGGTTAACATACATCTTGATTTTTAAAACATATAATAACAATTAGCATACACAAATCTTCCACAATTACGGAATAATTGACCGTGACTAAAGAAATAGAAGATTAACTCAAGTATTTAAATATATTCGATTCATTTATATTTCATTAATGGCTCAGATTATTATTTTTTTGTTATATATGACATTCTAACAATATATTGTATTTTTTGTGTATATATATATATATATTATGTTTAAAAAGTATATTTTTAATAATTAATTTTTTAATTCAACCACTGATATAATTAATATTAAAGTTTTCTTTCATTTATGTTTAACACAAATTTTATTTTTAACATTAGATCTAAATCGATAAAAATTAGAATATTTAGCTATAAAGAAAACTATGAGTACCAAACTCGAGATCTCTTAACTCAAAGTTTATACAAATGATCTCACCAATTAAATATCCTAGAAGCTATATTATTTAATTAATTACTTTTTAATTCCATGAGGACTGCACAATGGATTCAGTAATTGGGTCAAAAAGATTACCCCTCCTTTTGGGCTTTTGACCTAAATACTAATTCTAACTTATCATTTAGTTAACTATATACTCCCTCCGTCCCATTGAAGTAGTCCCACTTTCCTTTTTTGTTTGTCCCATAGAATAGTCCCATTTTCCTAATATGGCAACCTTTTTCACACTCATCAATAAAATATTAATTCCACTACACTCACAACCCTTAATTCCCGTGCCGAAAAGAAAAGGGACTACTTCACCGGGACGGAGGGAGTATATAGTAGTGATCATATGAGAATAGTTTTTAGTATGAGAAATGAGAATAAATCTCAGCCTTTGATTTTGTGATTTCAACGCTCATGATCTATTTCATTCCGTGTGCAGTTTTCCTCGATTATCCTGCAGTTTTGCAAAATTAAGGTTATTTTTGTAATTTTAGCTTTTTTTTTTTTAATCTGAAATAGTATCTCATCAGATTTTTTATTCCTTTCTTCGTGCGATGTGATTTCTTCTTCCTTCTTCGTTCAATTTGATTTATATTTCTTCTGTCAATCAGATTTTTTTCTTTGTTTCTGGATTTCGCATTCGTGTTCGATCTCGACTTTGTTAATTGTGCATGAATATAGTTTAAAAAAAATTATTTTATTCAGATCGACGTTCATTTTTACTATTATATTGTGCATCTTTAGTGTTAACTTTGTGCATTTTTGTATCTTACAGGTTCATTTATTCAAAAGTGTGTTTATGAGATGAAGTATTTTAAGAGCAGAGTTTTTAGAATTGTTGATGTTGGTATTGAGTTTTATAGAGACTACGCTCGTGTTGCTGCTTTGAAGAAGAAGATGTTTAGTTTTTTTAATTCGTATATATGTAAAAATAAAGTAAATCGGGCTAAAAATGAAGTAAATTGGGCTTAAAATGCAGGTTGTTGTTTGTGTTTGAGTATTTTTACAATTTTAACCTTTAAAGGCTAAAACTGCAGGATATTGGGGCAAAAATGCCGCATTTTTCAATTTGCTTAGAATGAATCTTGTTCGTCAATTTGAAGAGATGGACGCGCGAGATCTATTCTTGTTTCTCATAGTAACTCCTATTCTCACCTGATCACTACCCTATATATATATATGGGGCTGATCTGGTGAGAATAGCCCTTATCATGAGAAATGAGAATAAATCTCGTCCATAGATTTGATAACATCAACGATCCAGATTACATAAGAGCTTCAACAAAAAACGCGGCATAATATCCTCATTTTACTTCATTAAAGGGCAATATAGTCATTACGAACGCACTGGGCGCAAAAGTTGTGTTTTGTTCATTTTATGAATTATCTACTTCATTTTATCTTAGTTATACTTCATTTTATCTCAATTGTGATTCATTATAAAATAAATTCGATGCGAATTTTGATGTTACACGTGATATGCATTTTATCTTAGCAGTTCTTTATTATATTTTAGTTATTCTTCATTTTATCTCAATTGTGATTCGTTATAAAATAAATTCGATGCGAATTTTGATGTTACACGTGACATGCATTTTATCTTACCAGTACTTCATTATATCTTAGTTATTCTTCATTTTATCTCAATTGTTGTTCATTATAAAATAAATTCAATGTAATTGTACATCGTTATTAGTTCATCATTTTATCTTAGTAGTTCTTCATTTTATCTTAACAGTTCTTCATTTTATCTTAGTTATTCTTCATTTTAGCTGAAGAACGCAAAAAGCAACAACCAAACCGAGATGAACCAGCGAGCAGGCAGCAAAAACCACCTCTGCACCAACCAACCACAACAAGCAGCAGCAAGAAACACAAACCACACACACCAAAACTGTGCATAACAGCAACAAGGATGAAAAACCAACAGCAACAAACTACAAACCATCACCCAAAGCAATTTGCAGCAACATAAATAAGGAGAGGCTGCAACAAGTAACCCTAAACAATCACAACTCCAAGTATTCAATTCCAAAAACAACTATTCGTAAATTTTATTTTATTTTTTGAAAAAAAAAATGAAAAGCAATGAGCAATTCCCTCTCCACCACAACTCTCAAACTTCAAACCCCCGCCGGCACCGGCGCTAAAAAGCCCAAGCACCACCAACTCACGGTGGATCAACACCACCAATCTTTACTCCTCGAGATACCCGACCACATCAGCCATCTATGCCTCTCGCTCGTCCCCCTTTCAAACTCTACTCCATCTGCCGTTCTTGGCGTCGTCTCCTCTACTCCTCATCTTTCCCTCCTTTTCTCTCTCTATACGCTCTCATATGGTGGTTGTCGACGCAGCTTGGCGCCGACTGTTTCTCCTCAATCTCCAAGTCCCAATCGCAAAACTAGGGCACACATAATGATATCTAAAATATATTGATATTTAAATTATGTTAAATTACAACAATATCCTTAAATATGTTACAATGAAGTTCTCGGAGGATAAAATGAAAACGGAAATTATTAAAGCATGACCGCAGATCTTGTGCAATCAATGGCTGAGATTTATTCTCATTTCTTACATTAACAACAATTCTCATATGATCTAACCTCTCTCTCTCTCTCTCTATATATATATATATATATATATATATGAAGTGGATCAAATGCTAAAAATTAGTTTGTGCTAAATAAGAATGAATCTATATCATTCATCTTAAAAAATCAATGGTTGATATTAAAACTTTATACCAGATTTCATGTTTTTTTTTGCTTTATAAATCATGCTTAATCGAATTAAGCATGATTTATAAAATAATTAAGCACGAACGAGAATTATGCATAATTTTCAATCTTTGATGCTTTAATATCAACCATTGGCGCTATCAATCTGATGATTGAGATTCATTCTTACTTAGCACAAACTTTAATTTTAGCAATTGAGCATAACTCTCTAGGAAATTTGGTTGTCAGAAATTTCCTTATCTTTGTTTTGTTTTAGTAGGTCAAAATCATTTAGAGAGTTTCTATATTAGCTATAGTTTTGATCATAGATGCAAAATCATGTTAGGTCTTTATTTGAGTTGTAATTGAAGCTGATCGAAGATAAACTGAAGAATCAATTTATGGATGTGCAAAGGAATAGCACAAACTAAAGATCAATTTGAAATTGATCAATTTGGAAACTCAAGTTAGAAACTGATTCACCAGTTTCCAATATCAAACTAGTCAGTTTGGGGATCAATGTTCAAACTGAGTGACGTCAGCCATCATGGAGTTGCCAGAGTGAACGACATCAGCATAGAATCTCAAGTTCCAAATCCCCACGCATAGAGATACAAAGAATCATCTAAGGAATAATGCTGACAAGTTCAGACTTAAGGATTGGAGATTCCTTAAAGTATGAAAACTGAAGACTTCAGTCTTGATTCCTCGGACTGATTAAAGTAGTCGTTCTGACACAAAGGCGAATGGTCAACAATCAATGTTAGAAAAGCAGGATCACGTGCATGCTTTCCGGAAAAGCACCTACCCACCGCAGATAATAGAGACATTGGATTGGACAACATCTAATTTGTCTCTAAACTGCTCTAAAATCAAATATCTAAATCCTCAACTATAAATAGCAGAGGACTTCAAGAGATCAAGCACCGAACATCCTATTATTTAGGCGGGAACCTTGAATTACTAAAGCTTATGCGACACGCCAGTATTTTATGCTGAATTTAATGCACTAAAGTCGAAGTCCCTGGCCCAAGACTTTCAACCGTCACAATGATCTGTGATTGTCGATCATCACATTTCTGAATTAATCTGGATCGTCCGGCCTGCAGTTATTGTTCATATATTTCATTTGAATAAGGCTCATCCATTCTGCGAGAGAACCCTATTGCAAATCAAATTCCTTAAGCATTTATTTTGCTCGAACATTCTTTCTTCAATCGTTAACACTGATGGAGGAATCGTCTAACCCCCTTTGAAGTTCTGAAATCATGACCAACTTCCCAGAGTATGAACTATCGTTCACGGGGATATATCAAGATGATGACATTAGTACCTCGATCTCTTATGAGAAACTGATAAACATCGCCAAGGACAAGGATCAACGTTCCAAACTGACTCATGCACAGAGGAGAGCAGAGCAAGTTGAGAAAGAGAAAATCCTTTACTTATCTCTGGTAGAGAAGCACTATGACTCAAAGATGATAGATACTATGGAGAATGAACCGCTTGTTAACTTCATCACAACCAAGCCAGATAGATTTTAACTTCATATGGTTGTCGAGTTCTATACTTGCGCAGTGATTTCTCCCGATGAGTCTCATTTCATCACATGTGTTTTTGGACAGCGGATTCTTCTTAATCCTGCTTTACTTGCCAAAGTTTACTTTTGGAGAAATGAAGGCCCCTGTGTGGCAAACTATTTGGGGAACGATAAGACTGCCATGGAAAATCATTGGAATAAATGGAAGAAGCCTGATTTGAAGGCCAAATGGAAGTCAAGTACCCCTATTTCCCAACTAGATTATTTTTACAAGCTGATATGTGACATATCAGTCCACATACCTCAATGCGAGGCTGGGTCTCACTCAGAGCTCAGTTTGAAGAAATACTCGATCATGATGGCCATAGATGATGGCATTAAAGGAAACTGGGTTGAATTTTTTTATGGGAGATTGATGGAAAACGTGAAGAGGAATATCTAAATGAAGATAACTAACGTATTTACCTCTACTGTGAGTTTCGGCTTGAAGATTAACCATTTGTTAGAAGCTCTCATGCCTACAGATAAATTGGATATGGGCGAGGAACTAATTGGAACTGCCTACATTCATGTCACTCAGGCCACACAAAAACTAGCCAATTACAAGAGACCTCGACATCTCACAGGCAGACAGAATGTAAACCTTGACGAACTAGTCTCAGAAGATAAAGTCCAAAAGGAGGCTAAAGGATCTCTAGTTCTAGTTTTTGTCCAACCTCTCACCGACAAGTAGATAGAAGAATTTAAAAATAAAATTGAGGTGGAGAAATGTTTTAAGGAGATGGAAGAGTGTATCTCTCCTAGAACCAAAATTGAAACTGAGGTAGTCCCTCACATCAAGCAATTGGTTGAAGAAGTCAGCAAACCAGTTTCTGAAAAGAAACAAAGACATAAACATTCCCATCCAAGCCAGAAGAAGAAGCTCAAGCACACTGTCACCAAGAAAAGATGAACTGAAATATCAAGTTCAGGATGAATAGATGTTTTCTGAGGCCAATCAATCAAGGTTCAAGTCCCACTCTTGGGTAGCTGATAAGTTCGTTATTTCGCTAACTTATCATTGAGTTTTTGTCCATT
>JAPKLW010001409.1:0-20164 GCA_026898455.1 Plectranthus barbatus | reverse complement strand
CGCTATATTGTTAGCTATGCTAAGTCGCTAATAATTTTAGCGATCAATAGCCATGAAGAAAATCTGACTAAGATAAAGAGGAAAAGAAAGAAGACCCTTGCCGAACTGGAAGAAGACACAGAGAGAAAAATGAACAAAAACTGAACAAGAGAGAAGGAGGCTAGAAGTCGAGGTGAAGAAGAAGAGATGAGCATGAGGAATTTTCGGGACCAAATGAGTATAATTTCTCCTAATTTCATACTCAAACTCGCTCGTTGTATAGATTCTCTATTAGTTTTCCCTATACTTGTAATGAATACATCATGAATGGAAAACTGACTGTTGATGACAAAATCTTTTCGTCCAACTAAGAGTCATTTCTGAGCTAAATTTACACACTCTAGTGTAATCATCATGGTTGTGAGTTTTTCACAATGTTTCGTTATTGAGCTCTAATACTTATGATCTTTTTTGTGTTGCTTTGATGCATATGATTGAAATTTTTTTCCTATTCTTATATTTAAAATATTATCGAGTAATATGTCTCCTAGTTTAAGGGGGAAGATCTTAAGTTGAGCAGGATTTGTCCAAGGGGTTGATTTCCTTGAGTTTGTAGTTTGATGGTTCTTTGTAAAACTCACAAAATCAGTCGTCCTTAGTTTGGGGATGTGCAAAGGACTCAGACAAACTAAAGTTCAGTTTGGAACTAATAAATTTGGAAACTCAAGCTAGAAACTGATTAACTAGTTTCCAATATCAACCTAGTCAGTTTGGGGATCAATATTCAAACTGAGTGTCGTCAGCATCATGGAGTTGTCATATTGAACGACATAAGAATGGAATCTCAAGTTCCAATCCCCAAGCATAGATACACAAAGAATTATCTGAGGAATGATGCTGACAAGTTCAAACTTAAGGATTGGAGATTCCATAAATTCTGAAAACTCAAGACTTCAGTCTTGATTCCTCGGACTAATTAAAGTAGTCGTTCTGACACAAGGGTGAATAGTCAACAATCAATGTCAGAAAATCAGGAGCACGTGCAAGCTTTCCAAAAAAACACCTAGCCACTACAGATAATAGAGACATTGGATTGGACAACATCTGATTTGTCTCTATAGCGCTCTAAATTCAAATCTCTTAATCCTTAACTATAAATTGTGGAGGACTTCAAGAGATCAAGCACCGAACATCCTATTATCAAGTGAGCCAAAACTCCGTCAAGATTCTTACTCAAAGATAAAGTTCAAAGTTAGAGGCTTTCTCAAGCTTGTCGTTTGTCACTTAGTGAATGCGAGACTCACACCATCTCATCTCGAGCTCACTGCTGTCATTAAAGCTCGACTAGTCTACACGGTGGATGCTTGAGGAAGGCGAGTCCGTACCCACCCTTCTTGGACTTGAGAAAAGAGGTACGGTCGAGCTACGACATTAACTAAAGCACTTGTTGGGAGGTAATCCAACTTTTACTTGCTTTCTTTTCAATTTCTTCTATTTTGTTTTTCAAATTTTGGTTTTTTCTTGCAATTTCCTGTTTATCCTTTATTTAATTTCGACAAAAAAAATTTAGAGGATCGACCTCTGTATCGATCGACATGCCTGATATAGACCGAGACAGAGGTCAAGGCAGAGTCAATCGATGCAGTCGAGGATGCAGTCGACTTGAAGGCTCTGTGTCAATCGACACACAGCCTGTCGATCGACACAGAGTGCTAACAGCCAGAATATCTTCATCGCACAACGCAGATTCCTCCGGTGGATAAAAACGTTGATGTTTGAGATCAACAGTCAGGTACTAGTTCTTATTCTTGTCTGATTTTCAATCTTTTTATAACTTTCCAATTTTGAAATAAGTTTTGGGGGGTGTGGATAAGAAATTCGAACTATCTATCCCTTTAATTATTATGCTTTCTGTTTTTAAATTTTTGCCTAGAAAAAATATGGATATAATGTGAGGAAAACTTCTTATTGAGTCTTCAACCTTTTTTAACTGATTTTGAGTCGAAATCGATTGAAGATAGTTTGATTTGATTTTGATTGTGGTTGATTGCATATGAAAGTAGAATACCGCATAATAGGATTGGATTGAAGCTTACAATTTCATGATGTTTGAGTGGATTGAAATTGACTAAGAAAAAAATATTTGAACCCAAGTGATTTGAGCCTAATTTTGTTCATGTGAGATTTGCATGTATGTTTTGATTTCTCTAGAACTTGCTTTTGTTCTGTTTTGAGACTGCATAGTGTGCACAATGATAGAAAATAATTTTAGGCCATCTTTGCTAGCCAAATTATCCTAAACACTGTCCCTTGTGATATTTTATCCCTATATTAGCCCCTTTGAGCCTGTTATGTTTTCTTTCTTGGTCTATGATTTAAGAAAAAACATTATAGTTCTGTCTTGTCTATGAGAGAGTGCTATGAAAAAGGTGATTGTATCTTGTCTATAGGATTTGGATGAAATAAGGGTAATCATTATAGGTGGATGAGAAATTTTTAATTGGTGCGCAAAGAATCTTCGGCTCTAAAAAAAAAGAAAAGTGTTTGTGTCCTTATAAGCTCAAAAGAAAAAAATATTATCTATAAGAGCATAAGAGGATTAGAAAAGAAAAAAAAAGAAAAGAAAAAGAAAAGAAAAGAGAGAGCCTTGATTTGTGTTGAAAATCTTAGGAGATGGGTAGATGTTGTTAGAAGGTGGTTTAGATTTGTTGAGAGTCATGAACTCAATGGATTTTTAGTCACTTGGCCAAACTTTCCCTACCTTTCACAAAAGCCTACATTACAACATAATCAAAGTCCTTTTTTATTCTTGAATTTTGAGCACATTTGAGCAGTGGAGTAACTAGAAATTTTGCAAGCCTATGGTAGAAATTTCTTCATACATGTTGTGAGTGCTTTCATTGAAACCCAAACACTTGTGTGAATGAGCGATGCACTTTTTTGTGAGTCTTCCGAAGTTGATGGATTTCTTATCTCTTTCAAATTGCTTGTGTAATGTGGATTTTTGATTCTTGAATGTGATGAATCTTGTGAGGCATTACACTTTCAACTGCATGAGATTTCTCTTCTTTCTTTTCTTTTGATTAAGGACAATCAAATATTCAAGTTTGGGGGGTTTGATAAGCTCAAACTTGTACTCACTTATCCATATTTTTCTCCTTTGTTTTAGTGCAACTAGGTTTAGTTTTTAGTTGTTTTCGTGCATGAGTGTATTATAGAGGATGTTATGCATGTTGTGCTAAGTTTTGTAGGTATTTGAGGCTAAAAGTAAGCAAAAGTTGAGAAGAGCCGTTGTTTCTACAATTATCACTCTTTACAAAAATGTTACATCCTCGGGATGATCTTCAATGGATACTGCAGCTCGTACAACTTCATTTTTGTTGATCTGCATGATATTCCATTCATGTGCATGAAGCTGGGCGAATACATCTTTGGTGCTCATGGTTGATAGATCTTTCTCCTTGAGGTTAGTCACTTTGAGAAACCAATCCTCTTTCGGCATCTTTGATAGAATCTTTGAATTCATGTCAGGAAGCTCGTACGTTCTTCCCAACTTCTTCAATTCGGCTATAATGGAGTTAAATCTAACTTCCATATCTTTGATTGTTTCTCCTGGAAGCTTCTGGAACGATTCATATTTGTCTACACACTGTTGCAGCTTGTTCCTCTACATTTGATCAGTCTCTTTGCTCAAGGTGCTAAGAAAATCCCACATTTCTTTGGCATTCTTGTACTCCAAAACTTCAGCCATCAGAGTTTCTGATAAAGAATTTAATATAAATCCATAGCCACGTAGTCAAGTTGAGCACGAACTCGATCTTCAGCAGTCCACTCCTCACATGGCTTGTCCACCATTTCTTCTGGTCCTTGAACGTCTTCTTCGATTCGAGTGTTCACCTTTCGAATCTTGATTGGTCCTTGCTCTATCACCTACCCCATCTCTAGATGTACATTTTTAACGTGATCAGCGACCTCTTTTTCTAGGTGGTGTAGGTTTCCGAGAGAACCTTCCCAGCTTCGCGTTATTTTCCATTGTCTATATCCTGATCTTAACACCAAAACACAAGAAATATGCAAAGAAAAATGGATCTGGTCCTAAGCGACTCAGAAGCAGCTAGTCTGTAAAGACCAACCATTCTGATACCACTTGTTGGTCCCCGATCATAGTATCTATAGTTGCAGCGGAATGTTTAATAAAATCTTGCACTTATCTTGCTAAGATCACGACTTAGCAAGTGTTTAACAAATGTGTTTAAGCTCGAATATTCATTAGATTTACTTTAAGTTATATTGCAACACTTGATGTGTTGAGTTTCAAAATAAGCAGTAAGTAATGAAATGAAAGCAGTAAATGAACACAAGATTGATAGTGGTTCAAACAACTATTCTATGTCCACTCTTGAGTCCTCCACACTGAAAACTCACTATGATTGATTACAAGGTAAGACTTGATCCCTAGCGTTGAGCAGCTCCTCCATTTGGTCAGCGCGCACCTTCAAGCACCTCGGCCTTCAATCTTCACTTTGACACTCCTTAGAGTGAGTACAAACCTCCCTTCTCTTCGGACGTCGACCTTGGGAGTTTTATGGTTCTTCCCAGAACCTTTCTTTTTTCGGCAATAGCCCGTGATAATCACTCTTACAGAGCAAGGTGACTACTAGATTCTTTCTAGGATAGAAAGAATCCCAAAGGTAACCATAGAAGAAACTTCAAAGGTCTCGAGCTTTAAATTCGAAAGCTTATGCAAAGCCTCGATCAAGTGTATGCTCAGATGTGAGTTCGCGCAAAGGTAACCATAGAAGAAACTACAAAGGTCTCGAGCTTTAAATTCGAAAGCTTATGCAAATCCTCGATCAAGTGTATGCTCGGATGTGAGTTCGCTTAAGTTTGAGAGTATTTTGATCTTTCTAACTTCTATGTTGTAGATTTTGCGAACCTCTCTAGCTCTTTGCGATATCACCTATTTATAGGTGAAGATTCAAATGGCTGTTTGAATCTTATCCGTTAGACACAGAGTGTCTGCTTGCCAATCAATGTTCTTCATTTTCCTGTGATGTACAGTGACTCCTCAGGTCTCCTTTGTCTCTGATTGGCGTTCTCCTTATCTTGGCCGTCTTTGTCAGAACGGATCTTTGAGTTTGATTCTAGAAACCTTTCTTTTGTCTGTTGATTATCATTCTCTCTGATTCATCGGGTTTCCTTGTGATTTAGATCCTTCTGTTTCACAACTTTGTATTGAATGTTGATTGCATACATGCATTTGCTGGTAGTTGGTAGTCTGCTGATATCTCAGAATTCCTGCTGAGATTCAGCAACGTGCTTGCTTCACTCCTTCAACATCCCTTTAAGCGCTTCCAGCGTTCTTCATGTAATTGCTATCTTTTCAATGTTTGCTAGCGTCTTTAGCAATCTTCATATATGCTGACTCCTTCAGCATTCTTCGTTCCTTTCTTCTAGTTCTATTACAATTCGAATAAGTGTATTCTATACAGGACTTTTATAATTTGACACGATTCTAAGTTGCTAGAAACTAGATTGACTAAGCTTTGATGCACCAAAACCAAAATACATACAATTGAGATCAAGGGGTTATAATATTTTTAACAATATTCCTAACATCTTAAAACCCCAATTCTGGCTCAGAGGCTGCGTGGTGTGCCAACATTCCAAGAAGCTGAGAAGCGAAGGACGATAAAAGACTAGGCGAGTGAAATATTGAACTGGTGGACGCGACATTCAGCAGCTAGCGATAGATCGTGAGAGAACCCTGTAATCCGACACATAGTGGACTTCCAGACTCAGTCTGAAGAGTGGACGTAGGACTTTTGTGTCTGAACCACTATAAACCTTTTGTTGTGTATTGCTTTCATTTATCAGTTTTCATTCTTTAAAACTCTACACTCAAATGTTGAAGTAGATTTCTAAACTGATTAACGAATATTTGACTTTAAAAGGGCTTTTGACAAACCAAACTGGTTCATAATAACCAGTTTGGATAAGTGCAAGTTTATTAAAATTTCTGTTGTGCATTACAATCTCTGATCTCGGGACCAACAATTAACATAAACTAATTTTCCATCAAAATTTTTTAACTAAGTTATTGTATAAAGTAACATTACTTTATATTGCAAATATAATAAGATTAATTTCAAAATAGTGTAACAGAACGTCCTAATTTATTGTTTTCAAATTGGTTATACAATTTAAACGAGGGGATTTTTTTCTATCTTCTAACTCATTATCAATTAATCATTGACAAACCAATTTAATCATTGAACTCCGAGTTTGGGGACAATTTGTCTAATTTTGACGATTGTAAAAACTATGAGTCAGCTTATATTTGAATAGAAATGACTAGTTAGAACTTATCATGTACACATTTTTTAGGCTATGATATTGTAATACTTTAAGTTATGACGAGAACAAAATACTAGAAGACTCGAAGAACTAGTTGAAGATTGATTATTGTGAAGTTTATCCAAAAGTGGTCAAATGAAAATGACAGTTATGAGGAAAGAGCCCCAAATGATAGTCAGAAGAGTTAACTTACTAATTGTCAGTTCAGGAAGAACTTAATAACTGATGAAAAGCATGGGCAGACAAGGATACACTCATGACTCAACTAACCCAATCGTCAGTTGATGTTTCTGTCATTCCAGATTTCCCATCCAAGGAAAAAATTTACAAAACCGTACAAATTCTTACAAATGTTAACCTTCAAATTATGGATTGTCGTAATTCAAATCACAAAAACAATATTTCAAGTGAAACCTATAATTACCCCATCTGAAATGAAATATCAAAGTTATTGATAGCGCTACAATAATCTCTCTAGCTAACGCTCTCTTAAACCTTCCATACTTCTTGCACGAAACTCCGAGATATTACAGATCCTTAGGATCGCAACCGCCAAACCATTCTTAAATGGAACACAATTTGTCATACAATGTAGTTGAGATTCTAACTAGTTGAAGAACGGAAATTGCCGAATGTATTCAAGTATTGTGGCAGCTGAAGTTTCTGAAGAAAGTGCTTAGCACGTGGAGTGTGGTAAAGTTCAACCGATTGTGGTGCCTGTGGTTGAGGCATGGAGACTCAGTTAGAGAAGATCCATAGTTATAAACCGTATTAAAATACTATAAGAAGCTATAGATTGTGAATTATGTTCCTAGTTAACGAATAGCAAATGTAGGGACAATTAGCACCAGAACCACTTTAAATTTTGTCTCATTTGTTGACTTCAATTTTCTACTTTTATTTGCTAATAGCATATTTGGAACCTGACAACTGATTCACCAATTCTGCATAACTAAAATTGAGACCTAAAATTTACTCATCTAGCTAAATTTTCTTAATAGTCAACTAACTTCTCTTTTGTCAGTTAAAAACTTTAATTGAGCTCACCACACCACTCACACACTTTCACACCATACAATAACTCTGATTTGGGATCATCTATCATAATTTCTGACAGTTATGTATCTTCCTAGATATTCTAGTGATAAAGACTTTATATATTAGGATTGAGAGGTTTAGAATCAATCTCCCCTTCTTGTATCACTTTTATCCCCCAAGAAAAAGAAAAAAGAAAAAACTTAAACTTGTTATAATAATAACATTCCTAATTATTGCCACTATAAAGCAATATTATTTCAATTCTCAATGTAATATTGAGCTAGTTTCTCTGAAAAAGTTTACAACTAATTATTATAAAAAAAAAACCCATAAAACTTAAGGTTATTTTAATTGCCATTAATCCATTATTAATAACTCCACAAGAATTGGTTAAAAAATGAGTCTCTTCTAAAATATTCAAGTAATAAATATTTTGTATATAATAGATTTCAAGACCGCCGTCTCTGTCTTCGTCGTCTCGAAGGTTAAATAATGTAAAATTATAATTGTAAAATGTCCTAGCAGGATGCGTCTTTGACCCAAATGCAGACTGTCACATTTTGGTGTTCAATCAATTTGTTTTCTTGTTTTTTTGACTTCCAAAAGCATGCGTATTTGAATTTTAAATAATTATATTTATAGCGTAATATACGACAGTAAAATACATTAGGCACACAAATTTGTAGTGGCAAAATGGTGTATTTACATCCATCGTAATCATACATGAAAATTCTAAACATACATGAACCTTTTTGTGACTCATTTGGAATTTTTTAATCATGTTGTAATTTATATATAAATTTTTTATTCAGAATTATATTAAATAAGAGTAATATTGAGAGTTTATTTGAGTATGTTATTTTTTTTAAGTATTTTAAATTGGAATGAATGATGTTTTATATCTCGTTTTATATTGGATAAAATTGAGAGTATATGTGAAATATGTAATAAAGTATTCCGGTAATTATGCATAGGTTGATTTTGTGAATACATACCAAACTTAATTATTATTTTCTGTTAAATTGAGAACTTGATGTAAGACAATGACTATTCTCAAAGATATGTATACATTGGTTTTGGAGGAGAATTAAATTAATTAGTCAACACGAAAATGTGCAAATATCTATTTCTTGCTTAATTAATCTCATTCATTAGTAGGGGTGGGCACGGTTCGGCCAAAACCGGCCGAACCGGTCAAACCAAATTAATTTGGCCGGTTTGGTTGGTTTGAGAAAAATGATTGGCCGGGTTGGTTTGAAATATCTAAAACCGGATGATTTGGTTTGGCCAACGGTTTGAAGGATGAAACCGACCGTTTTGGCCGGACCGGCCGTATAAATAAAATAATTTTAAATATAATAATAATAATAAAATATCAATTATATTGATATATATGTCCGAAACCCTATAAATCAACTTATATTTAATTGTTTCTTGCAACTATAATATTATTTATTTATTACCTATCTCACATTTATAATTAATGACAAGCAAAATATATTTATATTAGTTTTATTTTGTGTATCATTATTTCATTAATATCTAATAATAAAATTGATATACAAGTTTCATTTTTTGTAATATTATTAGTTGAATAATTTTCAAACCGTTTAAACCGGCCGAACCAAACCATTTTAATATGGTTTGGCCGGTTTGGTTTGAAATAATTATTTGGCTGGTTTGGTTTGTGAAAATTTCAAACCGTACCTATTGGTTTGGTCCGTACTTTACCCCTTAAACCGGCCAAACCGGACCGTGCACACCTCTACTCATTAGTCATTCCAAGTAAAATGGAATCAACATGTACACCTTATCTTATATATAAAGATCTTTAAATGAGATTAGGGGTAAAAATGAATCGAGTTGAGCCAAGTCAAGCAAAAAAAGAAAAACTTGTATCACACTGAATTTTTTAAATTTAATTATTAATTTATATATTATGCATTAACATGTAATTAAGTATTGCATCTAGAAGAGAAAATTTAATTATATTAAATTCAATAAAACTGACTAGCCTAATTTGATGCTATCTCGAGCTTGATAAAACCAGCTTGTCTATAAAATTGAGAATCTAAACTTCAAACTCAAGTTCAAGATATACTTAAATAGTTAGATTCAATATATAAGCGAATCAATTTTTTTTTTTTTTTTTGAGTCGATTCCAAATAATTTCGATTCTCGTATTCGCTGGTAAAGAAATGGATGATGACATTGTAACTACATATATAGCATACCAATAATATTTAAAAATCGAAACACATGAATAATGAGAAAAGAACTCATGGTGTCATTACAACTGGCTTTTTCTTATTTTAGGGGAAAACTATTATATATTCCTACGTATGAACTAGCTAATTTTGAAACTAGTTTGCAAGATATTTTAAACATATAAAAGTGTGCGAAGTTTGCTTTAATTGTGAGCGCTGTTGGCGCAGCTAAATATGAAAAAAGAAAAAAATACACATATAAATTAAATTAAAGTAAAAACGACATTATTATTATCTCATTAAATTAATAATATTAAATAGTTAATTGTTTCCTGCCTTTCAAAAATCTCAACTATGCGTAACCATGTTGCTCTCCTCTAATCCTCTTTTTTTTCAGACTTTTTTATTTTTTAGAATTTTTGTCTTGTCTATACATGCACAACTTACTTGTTTACTCTCAAATAGTGAGTTCCAAAATATGCATGTATCATATTTTAAATGAGAGATCCTATTTTAACCAAAGTCTAGCTTGCTATCAACATCATTAAAATGCCTTGAAGATATTTTAGCGATGTACGTCTCAAATACAAGATTTTTAAATAAAGGTTTCAAATATTGATCATTTTTATTTCCATCTCTTAGTAAAAAAAATATGATGTTGTGTAATTATGTTTCAGTCATTAATATAATATATATATATATATATATATATATATATATATTACAATCCATTCTATGATTGAACATAGATATCCTCATCCGTAAAGTTCGCATATCACATCAAAGAATTATTGCCACTCTAAGATTTGAGTAGGATTTACTCAAAGAGCTTAGACCATTTCTTTAATATAAATGTAGATCATTTGAGTTTGTTTTATTAAATTACACATTTAGATTACCACCAATTTGATTCTTTATAATTGAAGGAGAATTGCTTAAGTTTCAAATATATATAGAAAGGGACGATCAACCCCAACATTTCTTTCTGGGAAGGTTATAGGTTAGGCACGCCTAAACGGTTTAGACGAGTTTTATCTATCAACTTAACCCAAATCCATCTAATATATCCTAATTGGGGATAAATAAACCAGCCTATTTGAGATGAGTCAACCCATTTGGGTATGAATAAAACCCGCATAAACCGTTTAGACGTGTCTAACACAAGTTTTTGCCTTCTTACTTAGTGATCCTTATACTTGAAATATTAACTATTCACTATTGAAATATCTTCCACGAAACAACATTATTAATTGAAAAGTAGACATGAATTCGACGAGTTCTCATAAACTTCTAGCATATCGATCGTGAGTCAATATTAATCTCAACAAATGTTATTTGGGTCATCGCAGGTCTTAATAAAAGATCTTATCAACCCGATTTCGATCGTCAGATATTTCGATACAAATTTTTATGTTATATATGAATTCTAATCGAGTTTCTGACTCGAACAATATTATCGGATACATATTAATCACATATAATGAACTTGGTCACTGCGGTAGATTTGAGAATCTATGTGATATTCAACTAAATCTAGACTACAGAGATGATTAACACTATCCACAGCTAAAAATGGTGACATCTGGATCTCAGAGAGGGGGAGGGGACCAGAAGCAACAACTCTTTTTTCATACATATATAGATGCATTTAATTTGATAATGATGGAGCCATTTTTCATAGTGATGGATCGAAAAGGTGTTGTGATTAAAATTTGGATGTTGATTTATAAATGTCATAATCATAGTCAAATATGATACAATGATGAGTTGGGTTTCAACAGCAACTGCACAGTGTTTCGATGGTTACTTACAGCAAGCAGCCACGGGTTGATTGGTGCGTGTGCAGGTGGGTGACTGCCCCGATTACGTGGACTTGATGAGGATCATGACGATATTACTTACGTGTGATTGAGATCGATTTATATAGAGCTGAAGGAGTATAATAAATCGAATTGAATTGAACCAAATAGTTTTACGGTCAAAATAAATAGAAGTGAAGGCCAGAGTTCTTCGTCATGCATGAACGAGGACGAAAATGGATGTCAGGGACGAAGGAGAACAGATAATTATGCTAGTCGAAGGACTACTGATCACTAAATTTTTAGTAATACTATAGTTTAGTGAAAAATGAAAATTATCGATCCCAAAGAAATTGTATAAACGAACTATCCTATATACTAAAACATAGTTGTTTGTTTATTGTCTAAGTACATTAGAACTTGAAAGGGTTTGTTGTTTTTGAAACAGAACTAAAAAGTGCGAAATTAAATTAAACAAGATTAAAAACGAGTTTTTAGAAAATCAAAGAAAAAGCTCAGATTCCAGGGACAAGCTCATATCTTGGATAATGTGCAAGGAAAATCAATCGATCAATTAAACATACAGTTTAAGGTGGAACATCAGTGAATTATTACAAACTCAAGATTTGGCAATTTATAAGGTAGATTATTAATTGTCTATATCCTGCCGGTCTCTAGAACAATTAACAACTCCCCAAAGACCTCAGATTAATTTATACCTATGGATTAAATCACTCTTTACTAACAAGATTAAAAATTATATATATAATCAATTCTTTAATCCATTAATTGATTTTCACTCTTCAGTCTCAAATTAATTGATTATAAAATCTAATCATGTGACCAACTATCTCAGATTTAGAACTGATCGCTAAAATTATAACGACTTAACAGAGCTAATAATACAACGACAAATAAAAATTATCGATCCCAATAATCCTAAGTATTAAACTAAAGTTTCTCAGATCATTGTTTGAGGAAATCGAAAAATAATTTTAAAAACTAAATTAGAACCAAATTCCAAACAACTTAAATAGAATCAGACAGAAGAGTTTAAAAGGTTTTGAAATCAAGTGAAAAGATTCAGATTCTAGGAATTTTTATTACTATCCTTCCTGACATGCAACAAATATATTCATCAAACACCAATTTAATTCCTTGCAAGATGAAAATCAGAAAAATATTGTAAACTTCATGTTTTGACAATTTACAAAGCAGATTATCGAATTCCCTTTACCCTTTCACTCTCAAGGATAATTCAATAACTCCAAAAATCAACTGATTAAATCCTATAATCTAATTCCATCTTTTTAAGACAAGAATAAATGATTATATTATGAAATTCTTTTCCTGTTAATCAATTATCAACTTTTGAGTCTCAAATTAATTAACTAATAACCTAAATGAGTGGCCAACAAATCCAGATTTCAATTAAAGCACAAAATTTCATAAATCGAACAAGGAAAAGCATTAGATCGAATTAATCTATAAACATGCAACTAGTATAGACTTTAGAACCCTAGAATCTGATTAAGAATTTAGTTCATGCTATTCATAATTAAAGACATTATGAAAAGATAAAACATGTAATAAACTTGCATTGATTCAAAACAGAGTCTCGAGAAATCGATTCAATTCAATCAACTGTCTTCAATCTCCAAAATGCAAAATAAAATTCAAATCTGCCTTAGAAAATTTATAGAACTATGAAAATAAGGTGTCCGACCCTAAAACTCGAAATTACATGTGTGTATATATGTGTAGTAATGATCCCCACAAGGTATGAGATTAAACAAGGAAGAAAATGCTAAAATTCCAAATTTTCCCAAAGAGTCACACCAGCGTCGACTGACGTGCTTCTCTCCTCGACATCCTCTCCAGTCGACAAGCCACGTCAGCATTGATCATCCACGTCAACCGACGTGAGTCCGCGTAGATCGACCTCCTACTTTGCTCGAAATACTCCTTCCATCGACCAATGTATCGATCGACACAAAGCCTGTGTCGATCCAGAGCTCTTTTCACATGCTTTTCTTCCTTGTGCAATTTTCACCTCTTTTCCTGTGAAAATTCACCACCAAACACAAATACAACACAAAAACACTACGATGTACAAATAACCATGAAAATCACGCAACTTGAACACTAAATGAGCTAGAAACTAATTGATAAGTTAGCTAAATAACGAACGTATGAACTTCCCAAAATTTAAACTGTTAATCGTCCTCAATTAATTCACAGACAGAGAATCCAATCAAATGCAGATATGAGTGTGCAATGCCTCACAAGTCTCTAAATTATCCAAGAAACAATCATCCACATGTAATGCACAATCAAGACCGCAATTAGACAATCAAATCATCAAAGGGGAACCTCACACGGGAAAACTGTTTGCACTCATCTCTCAAGTGTTTAAGTTGTGTAACATCTTTCAAATTCAAGGCCATAGCGCACTTACCATATATTTGACAAGTTTCTCAACTCTCCATTGCTAAAATAGTGCAATAAGTCAGGTAATCAAATAGGTTTTTCCTCGGGTTGTAACGTGGCTTCCTAAAATTGGTGGGATGGTTTTGGCTTAGTGACTCAAAAGACTTTCAACTCTAATTTCACTCATCACACCATAATAGACTTTCAAGCACAACCAACTTCAACCCTTTCTTTTTCTCTTTTTTTTTTCTAACTTTTTCAATCAAAAATGCAACTAGTGAACTATTCAAGGAATTAAATCATACACCCTTTGTTCACTTTATTTTTCTCTTCTTTTCCACAACACAATTCTTTTCTTTTTTCACTCTAGTCTTCCTTTTTTTTTCCTCAATCCCCAAAAGATAACAACATTCAACTCATCCCTCTTTTTTTTCCTTTTCCAAATCAAACCACAAAATCCACTTCTAAAATTAATTCATACCCCTCTCACTTATCAACCATTCTAAAACAAACAAATCATTCAAAAGGCTCAAAAGGGCTACAAGTGGAGATTTTTAAGGCTAGTGTATAGGATTTTGGCTAAGAAAGAACGTGTCTAAGATCATTTTACCCAATTATCATACTTATGCAACCTCGAAAGAGAATGCAAATCAAATTCTAGAAGAATATTGCATATGTACCTTGTCACACATCAAGAAAAATTTTAGGCTCAAAAACTCACTTGGGTTAAAAAAATTTCCCCTCAACAATTATCAAGTCCAAAATTAGTCTAACATGCACAAAACACGCATCAGAGAGCGACTTATCAAGCAAGAGACTCCTATCATCGGCCACCCTATCGCAAAGATTTTCAATTCAATATCCATAAATCAACCAATCATCAATCACAGTTAAGTTCTAGAGAGGATTTTTCAGAATCTCAAGCTAACAATAATCATAATTTCTGACTGCCCTATGTTCAAGCGCGTGAATGCAATGCAAAATTAACTAAATTTCCTAACAAAAATGGACCAAAATATGCTAAAGCAGTAAATCTAAGCAATAAACTAGAAAGCACTAAATAAAATGATAAACGCGTTTGATAGCGTATTTTGCAACACGCTATTCTGCAAGTGTACAGACCAATGTAGAGGCAAGTAATAAATTATCGAACTCAAGGATTGCAGGCTCGAAATATAATCAAGCACTAAAATGCAAATATCTTACTACTATCTAGACACATCGATAAAATAGTTTGGTTTATTTAAGCTAGGAAAAATTTGAAAAGTAATTAATTTAAAAAGGCAATTAAAAAGATCGAGTGAAGAAAATATATAGAAAGCAGGATTCCAGAGTAATCCACTATGAAGAACACTTAAACAATATTCATTCAATCCAATTCCAATTTAATTTCCAAACACATGAGTTAATCTCATTTATGTTATCAGGTGATTCTTCCAAATTCTAAACCATAACATGAAAATAAATGAACTAATGACTCCTTCCGGATGCACAGGAGGACTTCTACTCTTGATAAAAACCTTAGATTTCAAAAACCCTTTAATAACTCAAATTCCTTCCGAACATTCAATTCATTAAATCTAATTATTCTGCATCTAATTGATAAACCTAGACCTTCTAGTTCAAAGAAATACCAATCAAATTGCCATCAATGGCCAATATCAAGCAATTAATCAAAACTCAGGAATAATTAGAAAGCGAATGGAAAGGGACAATTAAATCGAATAAATAATTGTAAAACGTTCAACAAGTTTTAAAACCCTAGAATCCACAAAGGACTTAGCCAATCATGCTATGTTCTATAAAAACAGAGAAGTAAAGAGTCAAAAATATAGCAAACATCAAAACCAAAACCCGTAGTCTTTGATTTCAAGCCTTCAATCTTCGCTCTTCAAGTCTGCTCCGTTCTAGCTTTCTCCAAAGGTTCATCGCTCAAAAATAAGGTCCAGGGTCGTTTTTGAGTCTTGGAAGCCTGTATTTATACTTATCTTCTTCAAATAAAAAAATATATGGGATTTGGATCAATTTTCACCCAAAAAGTCACAATCGGCGACCCATAAAACGACGATGGCGAACGCCGAGCGTGTGCTCGGGTCGCCATCTCTGCACCGTGTTGAAACGCGTGGAAGATGCACGATCGGAGACCAAAATGCATGAACGGCGACCGCCGTTTATGTATTTGTGTCTCCGTTACTATCACGAACCTCGCCCCTTCTGCGCAATCTCACGGGTTTAGCTATAACTTTCGTTTCCGAACTCTGATTGACCCGATTCCAGTTGCATTGGAAAGCTAACTCAAAAATATATCTATTGCCATGCTCCATTAGCTTGAATTCCATGTGTGGAGGAATTCGTGACTGCTTCTTTGAACATCAACTGCTTTCGGTACGGGTTTCCATTGAATTTTGGCCTAAAACGTATTTGGGTTTGGTCTTTTCTCATTTCTTCATCTTCCTGATGCAAATGAACATCGATTAGCTCCATGGTACTCAGTCATATCCTGTAAACGACTCAATTGTGCGTGAAACCTGCATAAACATCCCAAAACCAAACCAAACGTAATATTTTCTAAAAGAGTATGAAAACGGCACAAAAATATCACTTAATGATCTAATCCAAGGCAAATAGTTAGCATATTAACATCAGTAAAATGCACAAAATGAGTGTTTATCAGCATTTTACAATCCATGTCGTCATCCCCCCAAACTTATTCACCAGAACAGAGAATAAGTTTGAAAATCGAGCAAAGAATAGTAAAACGGTACCTCACTGATCCTGCGGGGGATCCTCATCCATTTCCTGAGCTTGGCCCTGCCTCTGTCATCGGCATCGTGTATAGACAGTCTCCGACTGCTCATCAGCTGGTGATATGCTCATAATTATACTCACTTATCTATATTTTTCTCCCTTGTTTCAAGTGATTTATTGTATGTTTTAGTTATTATTGTGCATGAGTCTATTTTGGAGGGTGCTATGCCTTTGATGGGTGATTTTTGCAGGTTTTAGGCCGAATTCATTGGAAACCCGCATCAAAAGCAGATGATGTTCATAGGAACAGTCACAAATTCTTCCACACGTGGAATCCGAGCTAATGGAGCATGGAAAGAGAAAGATATTTGAATTAGCTTTTCAATACAACTAGAATCGGGTCAATCGGAGTTCGGGAACAAAAGTTATGGCCAAAATCGTGAGACTGCGCAGAAGGGGATCGACACATGCATTTCTATCGATCGAAATTCTCCCTGTCGATCGAGACAGAGGTCATAGTTGCAGAATCGACACAAATTCAAACTGGATTTTGATTTGAAGGCTGTGTCGATCGAGACAAAGGTCCGATAAGGCTGTTTTAGCCTGTTTTGGCAGTTTTTGCTATTTTAATCCAATACCTAATTAGGTCTTTCTTCCCCCTCTATAAATAAGAACTGAACCTGCACAAAAATAGTCTTGGTTTTTTAGCATATTTTACTGATTATTGGAGCTTGTAGACATTGGAGTTTTGGTTTCTAGGTTCCTATTGTTCTTGCAATGTAATAATTAAATGTTTCTTTATTTTCTAGTCATGATTTGTGGCTAGAACCCTAAACAGGTTCTAGGCTTATGATTTCTTTTCTGATGCATGTTTAATTGATATCAACTCTGAAAGCATGGTTTGATTCTCTGCACTTAATTTTATAATCTAGATTAAAAGAAGGACCGAGAGGTGAATTGAGATCTAGGTTTATAGTTAATAATTGATGGATCGAGAGATGAAAATTATTAACAGGAAGAGAGAATTAATTGTGTTTGTTTTCTGTCTCAAAAGGAAGAAACCTACATAGGAATAATTAGATAATTATGAGATTGATTAATTTGGTGTTCTTGAGACCGAGAGGAGATAGTCACTAATTAATAATATAGGATTTAAATTGCCCAACCAAGGAATTTAATCCACAAAAATCTATGTTTTCCCCATTGCTGAGTTGATTGATATTTGCATGTTGATGATTAGATTATCTACTCTAGGATCTGTGCTTTCTTTAATTGATTTTAAAACCTTTATTTTATTGCATTGTCATCTTTAAATTCCAAAAACAAAATCCCTTTTTCAAATTCCTCAAACTTCTACGTTCTAAAAATCGTGGCTAGTACTTTGGATTTTTCGTTGCACAGTCCCTGTGGCATTGACCACCTTAGGGTGTAAAAATCATTTGCTACTGTATTTTGCAGTTATCAGCTGGCAGCATCAGATGCTGCAACTGCGTGTCGATATGATTGAGCCAGAAATAAACATCTTACATGAACTGGGAGTGCTTAGAGCGCTCATCAGCAGCTGCTGCTCTCTCGGCAGCCTGCTGCTGCATATATTGATACATCGTCCCCCAGTCAGCGCTAGAAGACGATGTATCCCCCTCGTAGTAACTCGATGACACTCAAGCTCCCCATGCGGGAGCTCGTCAGTGGTGTGATCACCCTCGTCTCTCTCCTCCTCCACGTCCTGGTAACGGGCTGCCTCGACCCTCTACCTCTCTGTGGCTGCTCTCTCTGCTCATGCTCTAGCCCAGCGCTCCTGCTCGGCGATCTGCGCAACCACCTCTTCAGGCGTTAGTACCCGATGATCAGGTTAGACTCCCAACCAGTGCAACAATCGACTCAGGGCCACAACTCCGTTCTACGGAGTCATGCATGCCATGTGAGCAAGAGTGTTCATGAACCAGTTATCCTTGTAAGTTAAATTAGTAACATGGGTAAGGGGTGTATTAGGGAGGGGAAACCTGTCACCGTTGGACATCCGGTGGCATAGGTTCGGTGATTGAACCAACATCATGCGTTGGACCATATGGTTGACATCGAGGAATCAGTGTCCGTGAGCTAGTCGGAGGTCCTCGATCTCCAATCCCATGTAATGGGCAATGGGGGTTATCAAACCACCCCACCAAATATCGCCTCGCTTCACCTTTGCTTGCCTCCTCTAATTGTTCATGATGCATCCGACCAAGCTAACATGGTGACCACCAAGCATGCAATAGATGCCATGCACCTCTTTCTGTTGGACCTTCCTACTTTCATTTTTCCCGAATATGCTGGCTCCCATCCATCTCAATATATATCTCAAGAGTGGATTATCCACGGTGGAAGCCTTCATGTTACCCATATCAAACTGTTCAGGACCAACGGAGGCAGCTGCAGTGATGTCCCTCTAGAATCCCACACAATTGAACTCTCTATGATCATGATACAGTCCCCCAGGTGGGCATCCAAAAACGTCGTCAAAATGACTCCTAGTAAGGCTGTACCTTTCGTTCATCAACTGGAAATTAACCTCAGTGGGCTCCGGTCTAAGGCCTGGACTCTCCAATTCTAATATGCTAAAATACAGATTAACGTGGATTAAACTTGGAAAATTCGCCAAAACGGCTCCGTATGTCGACCAACGTGGCTGATGTCGATCGACATACGGCTTCAGCATCGACCAAGATGTGCATTCTATTGAACCCTCTTTTGCACTCCATGTCGATCGACATACCGGGCATTGATCGACATGGGCCTTCCGTGTTGCCCGACATTCCAGCCTTTGATACCAACGGCTTAGACCTTCATGTCGACCGACACCCCATGTGTCAGTCAATACAGAGAGCACGGACAATAAATGATTTTCCACACTTTGTCGATTTTCACTCCAAAACCTGCATTTTTCACCATGAACAACACACCAAGCATAAAATAAGTACAATGCTAATAAAATTACTGAAATAACGCAGTTATCAACATTCCTCCCAAACGAAGACGAGACGAAGGAGTCTTCCAACTGAAGCCATATAACATTTCGTCTATGTAGAGGAGGAACAAACATCATAGTCGAAGATAATACGAAGATGAACCGAACAAGATTTGTTAGAGAAAAGCGAAAAATGATAAATATATTGCCATATCTTTTAGAAATCGTATATCTATCCAGCAGTTGTAACATACAGACCATATCTGTAATATATATTGTTAGGAATATGTATAGTTTTAATGTGTAAAACTAAACTAATCAAGTCAGTATTTAGTTAAAATTGACTATGTCTTGAACGATAAATTAGAGTGATAATTAATGTGTAACCTTGTATATGTACATTGAGATGTAATAGAATAGAATTCACTCTACCCATCATAAAAAAAAGGAATCAAATGTGGAGACTTGAATACTGACACTCTTGCTACAATTAGTTTAGAAAGAGTCTCGACTAATAAAATCTGGAAGAAGACAAATAGGTACGAAGACTGAAAAGAATTTCAAAAAAATGTCTGACAAGACAAAAAGAACTAAAGAAGTTGATAACTCTTGTAAAAGAGTTATATTCCTTTTATTTCAGCTTTGTTGTGAGAGCATTT
>JAPKLW010001408.1:190388-205124 GCA_026898455.1 Plectranthus barbatus | reverse complement strand
TCCACGCAGGCTCGTGGAGGGTACGAGTACTTCGTCACTTTCATTGAAGATTACTCAATGTATGGATACGTTTACCTACTTCGCTACAAGTCTGAATGCTTTGAGAAATTAAAGGAGTTCAAGGCTGAGGTAGAAAAGAAGGTCGGGAAAACTATCAAGTCGCTGCGATCTGACCGCGTTGGCGAATACCTCAGTAACGAGTTCCTGCAGTATTTATTAGACAATGGGATTACATCCCAGTGGACTGCAGCGGGTACTCCTCAGCAGAACGGTGTAGCTGAAAGAAGAAATAGGACTCTTCTAGAGATGGTAAGATCAATGATGAGTTCTGCAAATTTACCAATTTCGTTTTGGGGCTACGTATTGGAAATAGCAACTTACGTGTTAAATGTGGTGCCTTATAAATCAGTTCCTAAGACGCCTTCTGAGCTCTTCCTTGGTCGCAAACCGAGTTTGTGTAAGTTTAGAGTATGGGGCTGTCCGGCACATGTACTATTGAAGGAACCTGATAAGTTAGAAAGCAGGTCAAAAGTAATGTTGTTTATAGGGTATCCCAGGCAAACGAAAGGTCGTTACTTTTACTGTCCTGAGAGTCAGAGAGTCGTTGTTAGCACCAGCGCTAGATTCTTGGAGGACGAGTATGTGAGTAATCACAAGTCAAGGAGTGATATCGTTCTTCAAGAAATTGAAAACGAGAATGCGATTCCAAGTGAAGGGGAACGTGTAGATGTGTGTGCACCTGTGAGAGGTTCAGCACCACAGACATGTTCTTCAGTGCAAGGTGCAGGACCACAAGTTACTGCACCTACTACTGACACGGCACCGATGCCTCGTCGTAGTGGGAGAGTTATTTTCCAGCCAGAAAGGTACATGTTCGTGGGTGAGTCTTCGGACTTGAGCCCAGAAGACGGACATGAGGACTCTGACCCACTGACTTACGAAGAGGCAGTGCAGGACAAGGATGTTGAAAAATGGCTTGTCGCCATGGATTCCAAAATTGAATCCATAACTGCTATGGATGTATACCAGAAAACTGATTTGCCGGATGGCTTTAGGGCCATAGGGTGCAAATGGGTATACAAAAGAAAGAAAGGAGCGGATGGAAAGATCACGGCTTTTAAGGCCAGGCTAGTGGCAAAGGGTTATAATCAGAAAGAGGGCATTGACTATGACGAAACCTTTTCACCCGTAGCCATGCTCAAATCCATCCGGATACTTCTTGCCATAGCTGCGCATATGGACCTCGAGATCTGGCAGATGGATGTCAAAACCGCTTTTCTAAACGGTTACCTTGAAGAAGGTAGGGACATTTATATGCAGCAACCTGAGGGTTACATATGCAAGGGCGAAGAACATCTTGTCTGGAAGCTTAGGAAGTCCTTGTATGGACTTAAGCTAGCTTCAAGGTCGTGGAACTTACATTTCAACGATGTGATTAAATCCTTTGGATTTGCACAGTTGGAAAACAAAAGTTGTGTTTACCGACTTTGTGTCAGTGGGAGCATAGTTTTCCTTGCACTATGCGTTGATAACATACTCCTATTTGGAAACAACGATGGAGTGATGTCCGAAATCAAGTGTTGGTTATCTGAACAGTTCCAAATTAAGGATTTGGGAGAAGCTGGCTACATCCTTGGAATTAAGGTCTTACGAGATCGTAAGAAAAGGATGTTGAGCTTTTCCCAGGCATCCTATGTGGATACTGTGATTGCCCGATTCAGCATGCAACTCGCCAAGAAAGATTTGCTACCTTTCTGTCATGGCGTTCGTCTTTCTAGTGGGCAGTGTCCTCAGACACAGCGGGAGAAAGATGAGATGAGTCTTGTACCATACGCTTCGGCGGTGGGTAGCCTCATGTATGCAATGCTGTGTACCAGACCAGATATCTGTTATGCCGTTGGCATGGTAGTAAGATATCAGTCTAACCCTGGACAGGAACACTGGACTGCTGTAAAGCACATCCTCAAGTACTTGAAAAGAACTAGGGATTTTTGCCTAGTTTATCAAAGTGAGGATTTGTGCCCTGTGGGTTATACGGACTCGGATTTCCAAGGGGACCATGATGAGAAGAAATTGACCTCAGGATATGTGTTTACCCTGGGAGGTGGAGTTATATCTTGGAGGAGCTCAAAGCAGAAATGCATTGCTGACTCCACCACGGAGGCGAAGTATGTCACCACCTCCGACGCCTCGAAAGAGGGGGTATGGCTCTCGAACTACCTCTTGGAGTTGGGTGTGATTCCGAGTTTGCCGAGGAGCATCACAATTTATTGTGATAACTCTGGTGCGGTGGCAAACTCAAAGGAACCGCGGTCTCACAGGGCAAGCAAATACATAGAGAGAAAGTACCATATCATACGAGAAATCGTATAGAGAGGTGATGTGCTAATCAAGAAGATTGACACTAAGGTCAACCTTGCTAATCCATTTACAAAGAGCTTGCCACAAAAAGTTTACGAAAGCATATTCGTGAGCTGGGTCTGAGGTGGATGCCGACCACTGACAGTGGTTAAAGAGATAGCAGGCTAGATAGACGGACTGTATACTCTGTAATAGCTTAGATATGCTTTGAGTATAAGTGGGAGATTGATGGGTTTTGTATACTGAAAGCATTTATTATATTGAGTATACAACTGTTTATTTCTCCTATATGTTAACAATCTTACATGTATGTAACAATGGTATCCTCTTGTCTCACCGATAGGGACGATCATACGGCGTGTTGTAGATCGCGGAAGACAGTATGATCACTTGACCTAGTGAGACATAAACCTGATCACAGCCGAGACAGCGTATGAGGATACGTCTTTCCGGATGGCTGCGGCATTGTCGGAATAAGTAGTCTGTCTTGGTTACTTGACATGTTGGTACGCAAGGGTGGCGTATTGATGGACCGCAGTGAGGTGTATTCGACTGTCTGACATCAGCGAATACAAGATCTCATTATATTGATTGAATCCAAACCCTAACAAAGGTTCAGGGGTTTGCACGGGTGGACTGTTGCTTTGACTTGCTATGGTGGAGAGCCTAAGTAACGTGCTCGTATATCCGCATCTTGGGTAAAAACAGTTCGTGTAGTACCGCCTGAGACTGGGTTTAGGTAACCATATCCGAGTAATAGGATGGGGACATTCCCTGAGGAGCTCAATGACATTCATCGTGCCAAAGTCCTGCAGGCTGATTAAGTTCAGACACGAGTGATAAGGATTGAGTGGTACTACTTAGGAATAATAAGATATTAATTAATTGTAGTTAGAGCTTGTCAGAAGCTCCAATTAATTAATAGATGTCCGGTAACCTTAAATATGGGAATTCTCAATTAATGCAGCCCGTTTTCATAACGTGGTAGTAAAGGGGTAGGTCAGTATTAATTATGTGGTAAAAAAAAATATATTAATTAATTAATTGTGTCCTGGGTTGTGGACATGAGAATTAATTAATTATAGACCCACTTTATTATTTGCATTAGGTCCCAGGACTGGCCCAATTAAATATGCTGAAAAAAGGCACAGTAGCCCATTAGGGATAAAACCCTGGGTCTAAAAATAGACCACTCTCTCTGGAAACCCTAGCCAACCTTTGAACACATTCAAATCAGTGAAACCCTAGAGGCAGAGAGAGAGAGGGCGGCGCCTGTAGAGGGGAGAAGAAGAGTTTTTCTGCTCCGGCCTACAACACAGATCTGTGGAATCCTCACCAGTAGCAGATCTGAACAGCATTGGGACAGCCCTGAAGATCTAATCCGGAGAACAGATTTCTTTCTTCTTCTTTTTTGTTTCAATTTTTTCTAAGAAATTAGACATCTAATTTTTATTTTCGCAGATTAAATCGAATCACGTGGTTGAATTGAAGTTGGATATTTAAACGCGAAAGATCAGATCAGACTCTACGGATTCACGGTAATCTCACAATCCACGATATGTATTTAATTCATTGGAGCATGCTAGGTTTTTGTGAATTTGGATTATATGCAAAATCCATAAATCGATCCGGTTCATTTGGGTTTTTGTGATTCGGTTCATTGGAAATCCCTACAGTGTTCGATCCTAATTTTTCCAGTTCCTCGCTGGCAGACCGAGATTTTTCAATCTCAATTGTCAAAACTGAAATTTGAACTTTAAGCGAGGAATTTTCACCAGCTAAAACATTTTTAGCCCATAAAATTTTGAAAATTCTTTTGAAAGTAGATTGAGAGAAACATCTTTATAATCGGAGCAATACGATTAAGATTCCTCAAATATGCGTGCAGAATGTATAGAAACTGGTAAGAAGTTAGTTACCTCGTCACCAGTTGCGGCAAGTCCTTGTTCGAATTCTGCTGCATCACCATCTCCTTCTCCAATTGCTGCCATGAACATGAGTAGCGCCTCTTCCTCCGACTCTTCATCCAATGAGAAATATCCATCATCATTGTCGAGTATGTCATGAACCTCCGTCCTTGACAGCATCGACTTGGCAGCAGATCTTGATGCTCTTCGCTCAAACATATTCTTAAGTCTTTCTCTTTCTTCCTTGTCCACTCGCGGACATTTGAATTTGAGGTGGTCGGGAGAGTTGCACTCAAAGCAGAATCTAGGTGTCCTTTTGATGAATCTCTTATCCTCGAGTTGAGCAGTCTCCATCTCGCCCTTTGCTTTCTCCAGGAGCTGGGCAAGTCTCCTCATTTGTTCTACAAGCTTTTCATCGGAGCTATCTCCTTGTTTCCTGTAGGAGGTTGAGGTTGTAGGCGCCTCCTTCATCGAACTTGACTGACCAGCCATTTGATGTCCTTCGTCGAACTTGACCACAACTTTGTCTTTGTGGAACGACTTCTTTGACCTCCATTTGATGTCCTTCTTGATAATTATCAACAAAAAATTTTATTTCTTACCTGAATGTAGATAATTTATAATTTATATAAATTCAGTTCACAACTATAATTATATTTATATAATAACATAGAAATTAAATGGTGATTACGAGATAAAATTATTTTAACATTATATTTTTTAAATATCGCGAGATAATAATATTTAATAATAACATTAATAAATTCACAAAATGAATTAATATAACATTAATAAATATATTATTTGTATAAAATATCCTATATATAATTTTCTATAAATTTATATAAATATGGTACGTATTGACTATTGACATTTTTAATAATTTAAAATATCGAATTATTTTGATATATAATATGTACTGTAACGAACAATAAGTAACCCACCAATATAGTTATATATAGAATTATATAAAATTATAGCGAAATATTCAACGTTTTGTTTTCAATTTCCTTATTTCATAATAATAGACAACCATCTCCGTTTTATAATACATGTTATTAGCTGTAAGTTATAAATTTATTTTAATATAAGTTTTTTCAAAAATTGTACTAATGCAAAATGAATAAATTGATCGTAAGCTAAACTAAAATAATTAGTGCAATATTTAAATTTATAGTAAATTTTATAGAAGTTAAAAAATTTAAAAATCAAATAAAATACATTATAAGGTGACTTCTCTTTCCAATATTATATTTGTTATTTGGTTTATACCCAAAAAATATATTGTAAACAAAAATTAGTCTCTCTTAAAGATTTTGATATGATTCTTTTATTTCTAATACAAATCATCCGACATGGTTGATCACTAAAACAAGGATTTACTAATTTAAAGTTATTTATTTTATTAAGGCTTTAAAAAAAATTCTTTTTCGAAGGAATAGATTGTGAAACTAATTTCTTCAAGGGAAGATCTCAAGTTAGGCATGCCTAAATGTTTTAGGCGGATTTTATCCATTAACCCAACCCAAATCCATTTAATATACCCTAATTAGGATGGGTGAACCCATTTGGGTATGGATAAAACCCGCCTAAATCGTTTAGGTGTGCCTAACGCAAGTTTTTGCCTTTCTTCAATAGGAATATTGTTAAATGAAATTGAATGCATAGTAGAGGTGTACAAGTTTCAGTTTGACCGTGCCAAATTTTTTGCATCAAAAGTTGTTGTTGTATCTGCTTATTCTACTATGAATTCTGAGATTGCTGTTGTGAGTCCTGCTGCCTAGCTTGAATCTGTCTCTGAGAGTTGACATACATATTAGCAGCCACTGCCACACCTTGAACCATTGAATTAAGGCAAAAACTTGCATTAGAATTGACATGCCAAAGATGCACACAAAGAGAAGTACATATTTTCGTATTAAGAATTGACAAATGGCGTCCAATTAAAGCATGAAGTAGCACAGGATATACAATACCCAACTGGCAAACTACGCAACACAAAAAAAAAAACATTCAGTTGTCGAACTTCTTTATTATTCCACTGCAAAGATACTAATATTTGAGAAAACTAAAAGACAAGTAATAGTAATTAATTAGTAGGAGTAACAAGTTGAGGCACAGAGAACAAACCCAGCTAATTTGAGAAAATAAAATGCTCACTACACAAATCACACAATACATGTTGCATCTCATCTAAGGTAGGATTCACTCTTTATACATTGCTCAATATTCTTCACAATCACTTCTTTCTTTTATTCTCCTGGAGCACACGATCGTATAGCCCACGTCCTTGGAGTCGTGGCCATGTTCTCTTTTCATTCTTCCACTTATTCCATAGCACATATCGAAATGCCCACACAACTCACTGGAGGTCATGGAGGTATCCTAAAAATTAGGAAGAGAAAAAACATAGAAAAATATGATGCCTAGAAAATAGGATCAGTTGTAACCAACTATCTACAAAGCAAGAAAGGGTAAGCTTAACAGAATTGTGTCGAACTCTGATGTTTAATAGGAAGATGTTAAATATCTGAGAAAACTTCGAACAAAATTGATGGCTAGTTCTCAACACAAATGGGGTAAAAATGTAACAGAAGGCCCCAAGTTCATTTCAAAAGCTAGTTCAAGGGTGGAGGATTGAATCCCCCAACATAAGTTTCTTTACCTGGATGATTCCTAGGGGTTTTGACTGTTGAAAGGTTAATATGTATCCAAAAGTGACCTTCAAGCTACTTGGAAGATACATCAATGTAGATGCATGAAGATGGAGATTCATGAATCATCAAGTACATGAACTAGTATTTAATATAGTCAAGTGTCTCTTTGTTTATCCTCATGTAAATCCTATAAATAGGATTCATGTCTTATCATTTGTAATTCAATCAATTCATATATTATCAAACCATTTTCGTTCCTCCAAATCACTTCAATACAAAATATCCAACATATTTTTGGTATCAAGAGCCACCCTTTCCTTCAAATATTATCCCCTCTGTTCAGATGGCATGCTCCAGCATCGAACAAGCATTCACATATTCGCAGCAAGATGTCCCCATTTTTGGTGGACATGATTATGAGCAGTGGAGTGTTCTAATGCAAACACTCTTCATATCTCATGATCTATGGGATATTGTTGAAGAGGGATTTATAGCACAAACTCAAGAAGATCTAAATGATCTATCAAGTGAAGAGAAGAAGGAGTATAAAGTGAAGAAGACCAAAGATGCAAGAGTCTTGTCCTTTATGCACCAAGGGGTGAGTCGATCTATTCTTCCGCGCATTACTACAGCCAAAACATCAAAAGATGCTTTGCAAGTATTGAAGAATCAATTTGGAGGACATCAGAAAGTCATCACAATCAAGCTACAAAACTTGTGGCGAGATTTTGATACTTTGATGATGAAAGAAAATGAAAATGTGCAAGATTTTCTTTCCAAAGTATCTCTTATTGCAAATCAAATCAGAGGTTATGGAGAATCTCTAGAAGAAAAGAAGTTGATCGAGAAGGTACTTAGATGCCTTCCAATGAAGTTTGAGCACGTGGTCGCCGCAATTGAAGAATCTAAGGATTTATCCAAATTGTAATTGGATGAATTAATGGGATCTCTTGAAGCACATGAAAAGAGGATGAGCAGATTCTCAAAAGTAAATTTGGAACAAGCCTTTCAAGGAAAGGTCCAAATATCACAACAAGATCGCAACAATGCTGCTGCAGCATAGAATGCTACAGCAAAGCAAAAGCATCCGTCATTCAGATCCACTCAAAGAAGGGGTCGTGGTGGAAGCAACAATGCTCCCAGATCTGAAGGATGCTGCAGCATATGCAGAAAAAACAATCACAACACAAGTGATTGTCGATTCAAGTGCAAGAGATGTAGAAATGCCACTCATTCCCAAAGGGATTGCTGGTATCAACAAGAAGGTGAAAAGAAAGAAGCAAACTTCACCAATCAAGAAGAAACAGAGAAAGAGCAAGTATTTTACTCTTGCTTGAATTCTCAGCAAGATGCTGAAAATATATGGTTTGTTGACAATGGCTGCAGCAACCATATGACAGGAAATAAAAACATGTTTGTAGATCTTGATGAGTCTTATTCATCCGAAGTAAGACTTGGAGATGGTAAAGGGCACCAGATAGCTGGAAGAGGAGCAGTTGCGGTCAAAACAAAGGAAGGAAAAACTAATATCATCAAGGATGTTTTCTTCGTGCCGAAGCTCACTCAAAATCTATTAAGTATTGGACAATTGCTGCAGAAATCTTACAAGGTGGAATTTAATAATGGTCATTGCACCATTATTGACAAGAAAAAGAATCTCATCATGGCAAAGATCAAGATGACTCCAAACAAGATCTTTCCATTAAGCCTTCCAACAACCAAGGAGTGTGTACTTCAAAGCACAATCGATGTTGATTACAAGTTGTGGCATTTGAGGTACGGACATCTCAATTACAAGGGGCTGAATTTGTTAAAAAAAGAAAAATATGGTTTTTGTTCTTCCTCACATTGATGAACAACATAGTCCATGTGAAGGGTGCATTTTTGAAAAAATGCATCGACTGCCATTCCCAAAGACTTCATATAGAGCAAAGGCTCCACTTGAATTGGTGCACGCTGATATTTGCGGGCCTATGCAAACTCCATCTCTCAACAATAATAGGTATTTTCTCCTATTTGTTGATGACTACATGAGGATGATGTGGGCATACATCATAAGGCAGAAATCTGATGTTGTAGCAAGGCTTCAGCAATTCAGAAAGCTGGTGGAGAATCTAAGTGGAAAGAAAATAAAAATTCTTCGGACCGATCGAGGGAGAGAATTTATTGGAAACACATTCATGGAGTACTGCAAAGAAAATGGAATCCAAAGGCAACTCACAGTCCGGTACAGCCCACAACAAAATGGAGTCGCCGAGCGCAAGAATCGAATCATAGTTGAAATGGCTCGAAGCATGATGACTGGAAAAGGACTTCCAAAATCCTTTTGGGCTGAAGCAGTTCTCACAACAATTTATATCTTGAATCGCTCTCCAACAAAGACGGTCCCCAACAAAACTTCATATGAAGCATGGTACCAAAAGAAACCTCAGGTACAACACTTCAAAGTTTTTGGTTCAATAGCATATTCTCATATTCCATCTCAAAAAAGGGAGAAATTTGATCACAAAGGAGAAAAGCTGATTTTCATTGGGTATAGTGACGAATCTAAAGGATATCGTTTGCTAAATCCAAAAAATAACAATTTGATTATTTCTCGAGATGTTATTTTTGATGAGAAGGAATCGTGGAGTTGGGAAGAAGATGAGCCAAAGCAAAAATGGTGGATTTATTTCCTTCATCTTCAAATGAAGAAGGTCAATCCAGTTCCAGAGATGCTTTAGCATCCTCTGCTGCTCCTGATTCACCAGCATCCATTGAAGATTCTAAAAGTCCCCCCCAAAAAACTCGAAGTCTGACAGATATCTATGCTACAGCAAACATGGCGCTTTGTGTGTTTGCTACAGCAAATATGGCACTTTATGCCACAGAATCTGAAACTTATGCAGAAGCATCCAAAATGCATAACTGGAGAAATGCAATGGATGAGGAAATAGCCAGCATCAAGAAGAACAACACATGGGAGCTTGTTGATCTCCCCAAAGGCAAAAATGTGATTGGAATAAAATGGGTCTACAAGACCAAGCTGAATGAAGATGGCACAATCCAAAAGCACAAAGCAAGATCGGTCGCCAAGGGATACTCGCAGCAACCCGGAGTTGATTTCAGCGAGACATTTGCACCTGTTGTACGAATGGAGACCATTCGACTTGTTTTTGCTATGGCTGCACAATTGGAGCTGCCCGTTTACCAATTGGACGTCAAATCAGCGTTTCTCAATGGTGATTTGCGAGACGAGGTGTATATCCAACAACCAAGTGGATATATTGTCAAAGGAAAGGAAGAAAAAGTTTACCGCCTCAATAAAGCACTTTACGGGCTGAAGCAAGCCCCTCATGAATGGAATTCCAAAATTGATGGTTACTTCCGAAAGGTTGGTTTCTAACAAAGCCCAAGTGAAGCATCATTGTACATAAAGAAAGGTACACATGATTTTCTCATTGTTTGTTTGTATGTGGATGATTTGATCTACATGGGAACTAATCATGCTATGGTGCAAGAATTCAAAGAAAACATGATGAAAGAATTTGAGATGACCGATTTTGGATTAATGAAGTTCTTTCTTGGAATCCAAGTTCAGCAATCTAAGGGAGAAATATTTATTTCTCAAGAAAAATACCTTGGTGAATTGCTGAAAAAGTTTCAAATGGCTGAATGCAAGACAAATGCTACTCCATCAGCTGCAAATGAAAAATTGAAGTTGGAAGATGGTGCTGAGAAAGTTGATGCAACATTATACAGAAGTTTAGTTGGATCATTGATTTATCTAACTAATACGAGGCCAGACATAATGTATGTTGTTAGCTTGATCTCAAGATTTATGCATAATCCAAGCAAGCTACACTATGTTGCAGCAAAGAGAATTTTGCGCTATCTTCAAGGAAAAAAGAAGTTTGGGATCAAATATATCAAAGAAGAAGATAATAATCTCAATGGTTTTACTGATAGTGATTGGGCTGGATCACATGATGATAGAAAAAGCACATCCGGATACATTTTCTGTTTGGGCTCTAATATTGTCTCATGGTCATCAAATAAGCAAGCTACAGTTTCACTCTCATCTGCTGAAGCAGAGTATATTGCTGCCAATGATGCTGCTTGTGAAGCTGTGTGGTTAAGGAAAATCCTTGCTGATGTTCAGCAAAAGCAAAGGAGCGAGACCACAATTTTCTGCGACAACATGCCGGCCATTGCTATGACAAAGAATCCTGTTTTTCATGCAAGGTCAAAGCATATTGAAATTCGACACCACTACATCAGACAGCTTGTGTCAAAAGGAGAAATCAAACTTGAATTTGTTGGCACTAAGGAGCAACTCGCAGACAGCCTCACTAAAGCTATAGCATGTGAGTCGCTTCGAAGATTTCGTGATCACTTTCGGATTACACATTAAGAAGGGGTGTTGAAAGGTTAATATGTATCCAAAAGTGACCTTCAAGCTACTTGGAAGATACATCAATGCAGATGCATGAAGATGGAGATTCATGAATTATCAAGTAGATGAACTAGTATTTAATATAGTCAAGTGTCTCTTTGTTTATCCTCATGTAAATCCTATAAATAGGATTCATGTCTTATCATTTGTAATTCAATCAATTCATATATTATCAAACCATTTTCGTTCCTTCAAATCACTTCAATACAAAATACCCAACATTGACTAGTACTTGTAGCATTATTCTAAAGAGAATTTGCCATAGAATTATTGGATTTTGTCTCCATCGTCAACATTTTCAGAGATATCCTTCTTAGATAATCTGACTTTAAAATAGCAATACAAAAGATTTCAGTTTGAGGAATAATTTGGATTCCAAACAACTAGCAGAGAAACCATTTCTCATACTGTCATTCATACCTGGCTTATTGCCGCGGTATAAATCTTTTTCTCAAATCTGCAAGATTTTTTATTGAGTTCCCGCAGTCCCTGTTGTCCAGAGAAAGGAAGATTCCTCTTCATCGTCTCCATTCTACGAAATGAGGAGTATATATATCGTCAGTCCAGAATTGACACAAAATAAATAAATAAATTGTAGTGATATTTGGGTGCATTGAAGTTGTAAGAAATCAACCACAAAAAAAAGGCAATAATCGACACGAAAGTAAAAGTCGAAGCAGGTAAAGAGAACAACCGATTTCATAGTAAGAATAGAGACAGAGAAATTAATTTACATTTTGTGGAGAATCCTCCGCCTGGAGCCCTGCGACAGCTGAGTCCTCCAATCGTCGCCTTCCATTCCCCCAGACATCTGGACCTGCCCTTGCGCTGCCCGCCAATTATTGCCAATGGTTAGACCCTCTTCTTCCAAATTTTTCTTCAAGCTCTCTAATAGATGGTCACATCTTCCATAAAAATCATATTCCAGTTTGAGGTCTTCATTCCCGTGCTCCTCTTCACTCTCCTTCACTATTCGTGCCGCTGAAATTATTAACCCATCACTGCATTGACTCAAATTTATAGATTGAAGAGTTGGGATTTCTCCAATATCGTATGGGATTTCGTCCAAGTTCCACAAACCCTCAATAACAAGATGTTCGAGTACTGGAAAACTAGACTTGCATGCATTCCAGTAAACTAAATCATCACAATAACTAATTGTCAAGGATTTCAGGCGAGGGAATTCTTCCTCAAGGAGGGTCCACTCGGATCCTATGAATGAAATACGGTCCAAATGGAGACATTCAAGACGTGGCAAGGATCCAGCCATCCTCGTTATTTCTTTCCAATCAAGATGACAACCATGGAGATATAGCTTCTTAAGCGAACTTGGCAATATGAGGCTCAAACCACTTTCACGCCACTCAGATGTATGACCATTATGTCGGATTAAGCAGTATAGTGATAGTGATTCCAGTTTATGGAAGCAGCCAAGATTGTGAAGACAGTAGTATGACCTTGATCTTAGGGATTCTGATTCGGTATCAAAATATCGTAGATGCAAATCTTTGATGTTAGGAATTCTTTCGCAGACCTCTTCACTCAGCTTCAAATTAATTACTCCCCAAAGTGTGTGCAGGTTTTGCATAACTTGGTCACTTGGAAGAGGATCAGGAACATGAATTCCAGGAAAGAACACATCAAGATTCCTGAGTTGTAGCATCTCCCAAAACTCATATAGCATAAAACGAGATGTATCCGATTGATTAATAATTAAAGTATGTAAATTCCAAAGTAGGGATAGTGTTGAACGAAGTTGAACATGGCTGGAGAATGTGGTATAAAAATATCGTAAGTTAACTTGCTGAAGATCACTATCGGTGGTGTCCAGCTCAAGAATGCGTTGTATTCTCAAGAATCTAAAATCGAACGACTGCTCATCACTATATTTCCATTTCAGAGATCGAACAAGAGGTGGACCATCAATCACGCCTTCGCGCTCTCTGCATATGGCTTCTACTTGAGTATTGTTAACCATATAGAACAACGTTTCATTCTCAGCAATCTGTATGCACAACTCTCTCAATAAATCATGAATCCCAACATGCACAATTACTCCACCCTTATCTGTAATAGGTAAAATGAGATTCCTACCAACCAAATCTTTCAAATAATCCTCTCCAATCTCCTCCAAGTCCTTGGCTTCACATGTTTTTATAAATCCCTCAGCAATCCAACGTTTTATAAGGTCTGGGACATGAACCTTTTCATCTTCTCGATATGTTCCCATATACACGAAACACGGTTTAAGACGAGCAGGTAAGTAGCGATAACTGAAGGATAATATCTCAAGGAAATTCTTATTCTCTTCCAAACTCCAAACTGAGCTCATGTCGTCTGCAACATTTTCCCAATATTCTTGAGTCTTTGAGGACTTACCAAGATGGCCAGCCACCACAACAATTGCAAGAGGGAGTCCTTTGCATTTCTTCACAATTCTCTTTCCGACATCCTCTAACTCAACAGGACACTCGTGTTCTCCAAATGCTTTTTCACAAAATAGATCCCAACTCTTGTTTTCATCTAAAAAACTCATGGCAAGTCGTGAAGAGCCAACACAATCAGCCACATTTGATTGTCTAGTAGTCACAATAACTCGACTTCCATTGCTTGTATCCGGAAAACAAAGCTTCATTTGATCCCATGCTTCCACACTCCACATATCATCGAGTACGATCAAATACCTTCTCCCATACAACATTTGATAAAACTCATCCCTTAACTCACTAACTACTTTACTATTGGATTCTTTATCACTAGAAAGAAGTGTTAGCAGAATATCTTCAACAACATACTCTTGAGAAATTGTAGCCCAAACACGAATATCAAATTTTTCTACAATAAGAGGATGTTCGAAAGAGTTTTTGGCAAGTGTAGTCTTACCAATACCGTCGGTGCCCACGATGGGGATGACTCCACGACTAGAAGGATATCCTGTTAGCAGATCCAAAAGCCGAAACAAGACATCCTCAAATCCCACCATGCTATTCTTGTCGGAAGTGAGAGGTGTTGATGAAGATGAAGCCGTTGCTGTTGCCGCCGCCGCCGGAAACGTGGGCTGCTTGATCGATTTCGTAGTATTGATAGCCTTTCTCCTAACAAAGTCCATGCATTCAATAGCTTTCTGGACATCCAGCAGGAAGCGAGATCTCCTTTTGCCATCAAGGGTGGATCCACTACGAATTTGATTCACTACGTGAGATTCTATAACTTCTTCAGCCATGTGAGCTGCACGCGTAATCGATCTGTCCAGAACTTGAGCAGCTTTTTTGGTGGATCCATGAGAGTTGTCGTAGCTTTCCATGAACTCAATCAAGAAAGTGATAATCTGGAGCCCAAGAACGATTTAATTAACGATATAGTAAACAATTCAAAA
>JAPKLW010001408.1:147908-190378 GCA_026898455.1 Plectranthus barbatus | reverse complement strand
TTATGCCCTTCCAGAAATATATATAGCCATTCCCAAGATAACGCTCATCGCTTGAATTCCATGTTTTCCGCCGAGCTTTTACTGCTGATTTATCCGTTTTGCATTTAAGAGATCCGCTCCTCCCTAATTAAATGCGCTTTAAATGTCGAGCCATGGATTCGAATTCTTGCAGTTCGGACCACAGTTTTCGAGTTATATTGTCGACCCATCATTGTGGGCCTTACCCAGAGTTTAAGCCCAAGGCGTTTAATCAGGTTAATTAATGGGTCGTTTTTGGGCTTCTGAATATCGACCTCAACAATCTGTTTGTTTTCAAAAGAAAACGAATGATGGGGATGATTCTGGATGAGCTCCAAATCGTTGGAAAGAGAAACCAGAGTCGCGTAAGCTGCAGCCATGGCTCCAACTTATCTCTTGTTTTTCTGTGTAGTTTGAGAGTTGAATGAAAAATGGCAGACTAAAGTTAAAGTAAGAACTTATCAATTATTGAAACTCAGCATTTACTTTGGTCACACCCCACCCACCCACAGATAGGGCTGGCAATTTTTGACACGACACGATAACACGACACGAACACGCACGATAATAGCGAGCACGAACACGACACGAACCCGTTAAGCTCAAACACGATAACGACACGACACGATAACAACACGACACGACACGATAATGACACGACACGATAATGACACGACACGATAATGACCCGACACGATAACGATCTGCCTTACAGAAATTGCCAGGTGTACACTTAGGACTAAAGAATTTTGATTCGACACGATAACACGACACGAACACGCACGATAATAATAGGCACGAACACGACACGAACCTGTTAAGCTCAAACACGAACACGACACGAACCCGTTAAGCTCAAACACGAACACGACACGAACCTGCTAAGCTCAAACACGATAACGACCCGACATGATAAGACACGACACGATAACGACCCAACACGCACGAATTGCCAGCCCTACCCACAGATATTCTTCTCTACTCAAATATTGAAATTAAAACCAATTTTATTAGTCATAAATTCGTATATCTCCATTTATATATACATAAAGGTAGAGAACCTTTCTGTAAATATTTATCCCCCAAAACACACGTGTTAGATATAGTAATATGTTATTTTAGGTTGTTAAATAATTATATATATGGTAATTACATAATTAATAATTTAGGGGTGACAATTAATGGGTGGGGTTCAGGTTGGCAGGTAGGTTGAGACCTAATATTAACACGTTATATGTCAACCCGAACCCAATCTATTTATTTTTCGGGTCACAATTTTCAACCCGACCCGAACTTGACCTATTTATTTTTATGTTGACCCGAGAATGACCCAAATGATCATTTTAGTAAAAAAAATTGTTTCCTAATAAAATTTACATAATTCTTTATTTTTATTTTTATTTATTCTATTATTACATATATAATAAAAAAAATAGATATTTTCATTTTTTATTTAAATTATTATATCTCATTAACTTATTATATTTGCCATTTTTTAAAATAATACAAATATAATATTACTATAAGATAATATTTAAATCAAATCTCATAGGCTTTGTGTTGGATATACTTCTTTTTATTTTTATTAAATTTATATATAGTTTGACGTATAATTTAAAAAATAATTTATATTATAATATATAGAATATCAATAAATAAAAATTAAATATAATTAAAAAGAATCGTTAAAAAATGTTAAATATATAACTTTTTTAATATATCATAAAATAAGGCATCATATATCTAATTCGCTCATAACGCGGGTGTAAATCATAGCTTCACATCAATTTTATTTTATTTTTTATTTTGTTTTACTTGATATGTTTTTATGTGATAGCATATACATATATTTCAATAAACAGTAATAACATAAATATATACTCCCTCTGTCCCGCCAGATTAGTCCACTTTCCTAAAATGGAAAAAAATCTCCTCACGTCAATAAAATATTAATTCCACTACACTCACAAACATTGGTTTCTGTGCCGAAACCAAACTGGACTAATCTAATGGACGGAGGGAGTACTTCATAATAAAAAGATATGACAAATTTATATTTGTTACTCTTTTAAAAATATTACATCCCACTAATTTACTATATTTACTATTTTTTAGATAATACAATCATACTATCTTTAATAGGACAACTTTTCAATCAAACCTCATAGAATTTGTGTTAGATATGCTTCTCATTATTTTTATTATATATAAATATATATAATTTGGCGTATAATATAGAAAATAATATATATTATAACACATTAAATATAATATTGATGAATAAAAATCTAACATATTTAAAAAGAATTGCTAAAAATACTAAGATGTATAATTTTATAATTATATTTTAATATTGTAAAATTAAACAAGATATATTTATTTGCGCATCGCGTGGGCGTAAAACTAGTATAACATTTAAATTTTAAATTAATTAAGTTCGTGGGTTATTTGGGTTATATGGGTCAACTCGAACCCAACCCAAAATTTAATTGGGTTCACAGGTTCGACCCAAAATTGACCCAATATTTAAATGGATTGACCCAACCCATTAATTTTGTATTTGATTCGTCTATTGCTTAATTTTCTTTATATGTTTTCATACTCCAAACACATACAATATGTTGGGAATTATGTTGTAATTCTCCCTTAGGATCAACTTGTAAAGGTTTTGTTAAATCAAAGTCTTAGTTAGTTTGGTCGATCATTGCTAAAGTCTAGATAGTCTAGCAACTCACGTGTAATATCCTGTGTAGGAAATATTTCGAGTTATAATAAATTAGAAGTGCTTGCAGAAGATTGCTGAAGGATTCAGCAATTGGAACAAAGACTTCGAAAATTCTGGATGCTAGAAGCAATCTCAGCAGTCAAGAAGGATATCGGTTGCTAGTTAGCAGACATAATAGACTGCTAAGGAGATAGCAGTCATGTGCTAAGAAGAATGATTGCTAAGGTGCTAGCAATCATATGCTGAAAGGAGAGACTGATAGGAGTAATATATTCAGCAGTCAGCAGTAGGAGATAGCGGAATGTTGAAGGAGTCAGCATTCACTAATGCTCAGGAGATTGCTAAAAGTCATAGCAATCAGGAATGAAGACTCAAGTGTTGAGTAAGCAACTGCTGAGGAGTCAGTAGATTGACTACGAAGACAGATTGCTAGAAGCATTCAAAAATCAGAAGAGTCTAAAGACTTAGCAGATCGTTCTCAGCATTCTCGGATAGAATGCTAAGCAAGGAAACATCTAGCAACGATTGCTAAGACGCCCAATCTGACAAAGGTACAACCAAGGACAATAAGCTTTCCTGAAGTAGGTGGAAAAACACTGTACACGCCGGAAATGACGGAAAAAGTAGACGCTCTTTTGGACGAAGAAGACCGTTGTGTCTAACGGGAATGGAGATTCAAATTCTGAATCTCTAGGTATAAAAGAGAAGTCCAAACAGAGAGAACATTACTGCTCAACTGCTCGAAAAACATACAACTGCAAATCGTAAGAGATACCTTTAACAAAGCGAAAAGAAAAACAAGAGTAGTCAGTTGAGAGCTCATTAAAGAGAAAAATCTTAAAAGCTCTCAACAGCAAGTGTCACTACATTGAATACCCGACACTGCATTGAAGAGATTCCTTGACTTTGTTCAAGAATCTAATCATTGGGATACCTTCCATCCTAGGAAGCATCCAGCAGTCACATCTCTGAAAAGAGATTGACTATCACGGGTTGTTGCCGACAAACCCAGAAAAGTTCAGGAAGGAACTCTAAAGCTTCCATTGAAGCAAGAAGGAGTTTTACGAAGGTGTGCCCTTGAATTCTTCGCAGCTGCCGAGAGATAGAAATAACGGAGGATAGCTTTGTAGTGGCTGACTCGAAAGCTCACCGCCTGCTACAAGTGTTCGGTGAATCCTTGTACTTCACCATATCTTTTTAGTGAAATTCTCAGTGTTACGACTGAGGAGTGGACGTAGATCTTTAAGGATCGAACCACTATAAACCCTTGTGTTCATTATTGTTTTATTGTTTCTGTTCATTTGATTTAAAACCTAGCAACCTCAAGTTGCTAGAGTATATCTGAAACAACCTTAAGAACATTAAATCTCCAAGCTAAACATTTGAAAAGATCTAAGTACAAGATAAACTTTATTCCGCTGCATTTATTAAGTAGCTTTAGGCTACTTATCACGACTCTGATTAGGGACCAACACAATATGGATCTCGTTTGAAAGATAATTAAATTACCTTTAATTTGATATATGGTACATGAAAAAATAATTAAAATTGATGGAGTTATGATCAATTAAAGTTTCATATGATAAAACGGATAGAGAATAATTAATAAAAATGTGATATAATAAAGAGAGAGAATATGCTATTTTTATCAAGCAATGAAATACGATGAACCAAACAATAATATAGAATGCATCAAATAATAAAATCTACAAAAAATAACTAAATAACTTCTATGTTGAATATTGACAAAACCTCAATTTCATTAATTAAATGTTGTTTGACATAATTAAGAAAGAATAATTAAATAACTTCCGATTGATCTCAACTATTCATTTCAATTAATCCAGTGGATAAAATTCATTCTTTTTTTTTAATCTAAGGATTTTTATTATGTGAACTGAACTCTATCTAAGTTAATCAATAACAAATATGGTATGTAATTACTATAATTATAGATATAAAAATAAATTATCAGTATTACTGATTATACATATACATATATTTACCTAAAATCTTGGATATCACGTCCTAATTTGAATTTATTGATCAATTAATATCAAGACTAGCTAAAAGTGTATAAATAGTGCATGATTGTTCACTTTATGTTCAGTAAGTAAGGTTGGGAAAAATTGTTGTTTTTAATGGTTGTAGTTGTATTTTAATGTTCAGTAACTATTCATTTGCTAATTGTTTTGTAGGAGATCAAGACAACACTCTTAAGGAGAAAACAAAGTAGGATATTAATGTTAGTACATTTGGAAACAATGTTTTCATAGAGTGGAATACTTTATTATAATACTTTCTCAATTTTGGGAATGTATTTTAATTTAGTGTATCGTTGGTCCGAAATCAGAGTAATGAAATATGCAGCGGAAGTATTAAACTCTTGCACTTGGCTCTGAAAAATGACTTGACTCAGTTTTCACGTTTATCAAAACTTAGTTTAAGCTCAGATGGTATTAAGTAAGTTTCAAGAATATACACTTCAATACTTAGCCAAGTATTGAAGGTTTCAAAGTAAGTTTGAGAACTTAGAATGCAGAAACTTAAGAAAATCGAGTAAATGAGACAGGATATTTATAGTGGTTCGGAATCAAAGTCATATGTCCACTCTTCCGAACTTAATCGGGAATCCACTAAGTTTTAGTAATACAAGCCTTCTCACAATCTATGGATAGCCCGTCAGAATCCTTCGTCCTTCGGTCTGCTGTCGTCACTCGCCCATAAACTCCTTGTAGTTTACTCCTGTTTCATGTTGAAGTGAGACATGTTGAAGTGAGACGCACCCTGCAACCTTCTTCCTGGTAGGTTGAATATTTTCTCGTTCTTCCCAGAACTCAGTAGGTTGGCAATGCCCGTGATAATCAATATCCCATAGTAGGATACTGACTGCTATCGAATCAACTCAATAGCATGGTTTAATTTCTTGAGCTTAATTAATCGAATCTAGATTTAAAGAAGGATCGAGAGATGAAATTGAATCTAGGTTTGTAGTTATCAATTTAAAGACTATTGTGTGCTATAGTGTACCAATAGAATAATGCACAAGTATACGCCATCGACAAATAATATAGTCCTAGAGACCAGATATCGAACCCTAAAGAGTGTAAGTTAAACCGTGCACTTAGAATTACTTGCAAATAAGAGATAAGTTTTACTAATTCCTACTCAAAGCACAAATAAGCATAAATAATAATTCCAAATAAAACTAAGATCGATAATATTTCTTCCTGCCACAATATGATCATAAAAGTCTAAGGATTATAATAATGATGAGAAATACACTTTGGTCATGGAAATTATTCACTGTCACTATCGTATATGATGGAGCTTTTGTCTCGCTTTTCTCTGAGCCTTAGAACCTTCGTGAAATTGCCTAGCAAACTTCCGTTCTACTAGATCTACACCTTCCTATTGTGCATCATATGCCTACGCCTTCCACAATACTCAAGTGAAGAAATCATAAGCCCTGGTTCTCTCTAAGTTGCAATATTAATCCAAATGCCTATGCAAACAATGCAATTATCTATGATCCTCTCTTCCTATTTCTCCTTCCGGTCTCCATAGGTGAGATGTTTCTTTTCACTTCCGTGCTCAAGAAATCATTTAAAATAGGATCAAAGATAAACTCAGACATCACGAGACATAACTCCAATATAAATTCGAGCTCAAGTAAATATTCCATGACCCAAGTGTGATGAGAATTAGTTCATACTTGCGAAATAAACAAAATAAAATTGGAAACCATTCACCTGATTACAAACTCAAAAACTAAAATAAAGAACTAATGGTGATGATCTCTGGATGACCGATGGCTTTTCTCCACAGCAAGCTAGCCTCTCCAATGTGTGTTTTTGTCTTCAAAAAGTACCACTTTCTTGATATTTCTCCTCTCATTTCTTCATCACCCTTGATTCTCCTTCCCTTCTCGAGATCTTTCCACGTGTAAATGTGTTAATTTTCCTTTCAGACAATAGTTCGGCTCTTTGCTCAACACCTGTCCTTTCGGCAGACAGGATCATAAAAGAGTTTGATCCTTGTCTTCGAGTGGTCCCGGAGAGAGAATTTTCTTTATCTAGCTCTTTGCATCTCACATGCTCTAGCATGACTACTGGTCAACTTGCAACTGATAAGGAGTGGACGTAGATCTATTTGATCGAACCACTATAAATATCATGTCTCTTTACTGTTTTATTGGTTACTATTTCTTGTGTGGATTTGAAACCAAGCAACCAAGTTGCTAGTGTATAACTGTAAAGAAACCCTAAGTACTAGCTGAGCTAAACGACTTCCTTTAACAAGAACATAAGTGCAAGTGAACATTATTATTTCGCTGCATTTCGTGTGTGTTGGTTGTGATTCACCACGACGACTCTAACCCCTTAGGACCAACACAGGAAGCTCAAGTAATCAACCAATGGCTGAAAATGCGCAGCCAAATCCACCACAACTGACTCCGGAGGAACAAGATGAACTGGTCCGAGAAGTTCAGACTACGAGGGAGCAACTGCAGCTGAACCTTGAGAAGAACAACCAGAATCACCGGCACATCCGCCGCAACCCACTCTTTGATTATGATCCCGAAGAAGATGAGGAACCGCTAGAAGAACCTGACGATGATGATAATGAGGATGAAGACGAAGATGCTATTCAGAAGAGATTCTGCCCTCGATTTCAGGAGACAGACTTCAGGATTGGGATCAACGCCAAAAACTTCAAGCTGAAGTCCGGATTGGTACAGATGGTGCAACAGAACCAATTCGGTGGAAGAGCTACTGAGGATCCTTACGCACATCTTGACAAGTTTGTACTACTCTACAACACTGTCAAGATCAGCTGAGTCAGCCAGAGCACGATCCAAATGCATCTGTTCGCATTCTCCCTGCGTGATAAAGCACATGCCTGGTTTTCTGCACTGGACAAGAGCAACATCAGCACTTGGATGCAACTGAGGAATGAATTCCTCGGGAACTTTTTCCCTCCTAGCATCATCAGGCAGAGACGGAGGGAAATCACGAGATTCCCCAAAGATCTGAGGAGAACTTTTATGAGACATGAGAGCGCTACAAGGAGTTGCTCAGAGCCTGTCCAGGCCATGGATTGTCATTGGAAGAGTAGGTTGAGACTTTCTACGAAGGGCTGAACAAGAGGATTGTCGAGCTGGTGGATGCCACACTTGGAGACACCATAATGGCAATGAGTGGAAAGAGGGCCATGGAGTTCTTCCAAAAGATGGCCAACAATAATCACAGGTGGGCTTACATTCGACATCTACCTGTGAAAGCTGTGGAGAAGGTCACTGAAGAGCTGGATCTAGCCGCCAAAGTGAAGAAGATGCGTAAGGACTTCGCTGCATTGAAAGTTGAGCATTTTGTTGCAGTTTTGGAGCCTATCAAAGCTCCGGTTGAGGGGGACTGTGCAGACGTAGATTTCATCCAAAGGGGTGGCTACAAAAATAACTACTGTGGAGGATATCAGCAGAACAATCAACCCTACAACTACAACAATGCAAGGAATCATCCAGGGTTCTCTTATGCAAACCCTCAAGCTGCTAAGCAACCACCGCCCAGATTTCTAGTGCATGATGGAGCAGTGGTGGAGAAAAAGAAGTCGACTCTCGAGAAGATTTGGTTTGGCCAAGTTCATGCAAGGATCGACTGATAAAGTTGGGAAGCTGGAGCAAGAGATTTCTGGAGTGAACACCAAGGTGAACTGAGTACAGAAGCACATGCAGATCATAGAGACTCAAGTCAGTCAAATCACCAACGCCCTCAGAGCCCAGCACAAGCCCGGTCAATTGCCGAGAAACACTCAAATCAACCCCAAGAATCAAAGGAATGAGGTCAATGCCATCATTCTCAGAGGGGGAAAATTGTATGAGGGGTCGAAGAATCTAGGATCGGACCCACTGGAGATTGAGGAGACCGATCAGGCTGAAGAAATCATAGATGAGACCTCGGTTTTGATCAACATAGAGCACATCAATCGAAGCTGAGGCACGAGAGAGATTGTCGAGAAGCACTCTGCATTGACCAATGCAGAGCCACGTTGGTTTACGCCAACGCTAGTCCCACCTCCTAAGAAGCCGCCGATTCCGTTTCCATAGCGGTTCGCCAAGACAAAGATGAATAAGCGATATGCACAATTTCTGGAGAACATGAAGAAGGTGCGAATCAACATTTCGCTAGTTGAAGCACTGCGGGAGATGCTCGACTCAGTCAACCTGTTCCAAGAGTGCAGTGCGGTGATTTAAAAGAAGATGCCGCTGAAGAGGGAGGACCCAAGATCGTTCACAATCTCCTGCGTCATTGGAGGAGAGACTTTTGGAAAGGTTTTGTGCGACTCCAGCGCGTCAATCAACCTCATGCCACTGTCAATCTTCAAGAGGATGGCTATTGGAAGTATCAAGCCAACCACCATCTCACTTCAGATGGCCGACCGCTCTATTTCTTACCCCGAAGGGCATCGTACTGGATGTGCTCGTCAAGGTAAAGGATTTCATCATCCCAGTCGACTTTGTGGTCCTAGACATGGAGGAAGACCACATTATTCTATCGATTCTACGGAGGCCCTTTCTCAAGACTGGAGGAGCTTTGATCGACATTCGAGATGGAAAACTGATGTTTCGCGTTAATGATGAGTCAGACACCTTCTCCATTTACAAGTCAATGCAGAAACACAAGGACGGGAGCTACCAGGAATAATGTCACATGATAAACTACTATGATTCGGTGATTTCCTCTCCCTTCTCTTCTTTCAAATCTGATCAGGATTTCCTTTAGAATTGTTTACTGCATTCATTTTTTCTTTTTCTGATTTGGACAAGGCTGATGATGAGATCGTGGACCTAGTAATGGAGTTGGATATACGCGAGGAAATACCACAGGTGATGAAGGACAAAAGGGAGCGATTACCATCCCGATATCACCAAAAATCCAAAAGAAAATGAGGAGAGGCCTCGACTTCGCTCGACATGTAGAGCACGTCAGTTGACACACACAAGTCTTGCACGTTGATCGACGTCGATTGACGCCGGTAGTGTGTCGATCGACACACTCATTATGTTGATCGAAACAGCGAGATGTGGAAAAGGGGGTTCGACAAAACCTTTTGCATCGATCGACGCTGAGAGCGCGTCAATCAATATCGAGAGGAAATTGGCAAACTCTAGCTCTGATCCGCCAGCTCTAGACCTCAAACCTCTACCCGAACACCTGAGGTTTGCATTTTTGGGTCCTAATGACACTTACCCTGTAACTGTCTTTGCTTTTCTGACACAGGTCGAGATGGAAAAATTACTTTGAATTTTGAGGAAGTACAAGTCCGCCATTGGATGGACTTTGGGAGATATCAAAGGGATCAGCCCTATGTTATGCATGCACAAGATCATTCTGGAAGAAGATGCAAAGCCAAAGAGATAAGCGCAACGACGACTGAACCCGATCATGCAGGAGGCTATGAAGAAGGAAGTTCTGAAGCTCCTGGATCAAGGCATGATCTACCCGATCTCCCACAGCAAATGGGTGAGCCCCACTCAAGTGGTAGCCAAGAAAGGGGGGATGTAGATCGTGAAGAGAGAAGATGGAGAAGAGGTTGCGATACGACCTGTCACTGGATGGCGGTTCTGCATTGACTATCGGGCTCTCAACGCCACCACGAGCAAGAGTTATTTCCCCCTCCCCTTTATTGATTAGATGAATGACAGGTTATCTGGTTACCCATTTTACAATTTTCTTGATGGTTACTCAGGTTATAAACAGATTGCGGTAGCACCGGAAGACCAGCACAAGACCGCATTTACCTGTCCTTCTGAAGTATTTGCATACCAGCGGATGCCATTTGGTTTATGAAACACACCAGCGACCTTCCAGAGATGCATGATGGTTGTCTTCCACGATCTGATCGAAGAAGTCATGGAGGTATTTATCGATTATTTCTCTATTTTTGGTACCTCGTTTGACGTTTGTTTGCAGAATTTGGCTATTGTACTGGAAAGATGCACCGAGACAAATCTGTGTCTCAACTGGGAGAAGTGCCACTTCATGGTGCGAGAAGGAATTGTGCCGGGACATCAGATTTCAGCTGAGAGATTGGAGGTAGACCGAGCAAAGGTGGCTGCTATTGAGAAGATGCCACCACCAACAAATGTCAAAGGAGTTCGGAGCTTTCTACTGCGGATACGTGGGCTGCTTCTGGGATTTTGTAATATTGATAGCCTTTCTCCTCACAAACTCCATGCGTTCGATTGCTTTCTGCAAATCCAGCAGGAAATGAGATCTCCTTTTGCCATCAAGGGCGGATCCACTACAAATTTGATTCACGACGTGAGATTCTATTACTTCTTCAGCAGCGTGAGCTGCATGCGTAATCGACATCTCCAGAAGTTGAGCAGCTTGTTTGGTGGGTCCATGAGAGTTGTCAAAGCTTTACATGAACTCCATCAAGAAAGCAATAATCTGGAGAAGAGAGTGATCTGTTTGTTATCAAAAGAAAATGAATGAAGAGGATGATTCAGGTTGAGCTCCAAATCGTTGGAAAGAGAAACTAGAGCTGCATAAGCTGCCGCCATGGCCGAGAGATGAACGAAACTGGAAGGCTGAAGATTGAAGTACGACAACTAATGTCAGAACTCCGTAATTGAAAATTGAGTATTTAATTTGGTCACATTCACCCACCCACATATATTTAAGTCATCGTATTCCTAGTTCCTACTCCCATTATTTTTTTACTTGCTAATAATTGATTTCTCTTCCCCTTAGCAACCCAAACCATGTGAGTGACACCAGGAAATCAGAAGAAATGGGAGAGAACACAAGGCACACTCAATACACTCTGTCACTCTAGAAAACTATCAAGAGTTTAGAGTAGAATTAAGAAGGTAAATCTTCTTCAACTAGCTTAAAAGCTGATGGAAATAATTTTTATATATTGTTGTTTTTTCCTTAATACAATAAGGCTTTTTATAGGTAAGGCTTACAACAAATAAAGAAAATGTAATAGGGAATATGTAGGGATAAATCAATAAACAAGAACCAATGTAACTAGATGCAAGAAATTCAAAAAGGTTAAAGATCATTCCAAATTTTCGCAACCTCTTGCATTCTGCCAGCCTTGAGTCAAAACAGCCATAACTTCCTCCATACTTAATATTTTTTAGAGTCGTTTTTTTTGTTGGAAACTAGACTCAAGTGACTTTCCAATGGTATTTTCATATCCTCTTAGTTCGAACCCAATAAAAGCAGTTTATTATTGGAAGTTGACGGTTCAGCAGGATTTTCTGTGTCATTCTCCCCTGGTTGGAAAAGATTCGCCCTCGAATCTTGATCAAGTTCTTCCCTAACATAAGAGCACCCACAATGGGGGATCTTAAATTATTTAAGATCCCCCACATCACCATTTCTCTTCCACATAGGAGAGAGAATAAGAAACGGGATCTAAGTTAAGATCCCAATTCTTACAAAAAGTGGGTCCCACACGAAATGGAGTTGGATAGGAGAGTGAGATGCACACACTTCTACGGACGGACAGATTTAGCGGGTGCATTACACACGCGGGTAGTGAGAGTGGGCGTGGTGGGAGCTAGAGTGGGGAGTCTTTTATTTCATTTTTTTTATTTTCTTTTAATTTAATCTCTTTATTATTTTTCTTTTATTTCAGATTTTATTTATAATTAAAATATAAAATATATATTTCTTATTTAAAACATACATATGTATTATATTTATTTCCATATTTTATAATTTTTTCAATAAAAATAGATAAAGAATATATAAATATATATGTATAATATTTGATAATTGTTATGGTTAGTGGGGCCCATAAATAGTATAAAGTAAAAAGTAGATGAATAAAAAATGATATTGGATGATGATGTGGATATTTATGAAATATAAAATGATAATAATTATTGATGTGGCGCACACGTGGCGGGATCTTAAAATTTTAAGATCCCAACCATTGTGGATGCCCTAAGGAGAAAGATCTGAGACATTAAAAGTGTCTGAAACACCATAATTCTCAGGTAGTTCCACCTTGTAAGCATTGTCGCCAATCTTCTTCAAAATTTTAAAAGGTTCATCTGCTCTAGGTTTGAGTTTTCCATGACGTCCACGAGGAAAACGATCCTTCCTTAAGTGAATCCAAACCAAGTCTTCTTCTCCAAAAACTGATTTCTTTCGACCTTTGTTTGCAGATTTCTGATACTTTTCATTCTGCTTAACAATCTCTTGACGAACTTGCTCATGTATTTTCTTGATGTGCTTTGCATGTTCTTCGCCATCATCGCTGAAATGAAGAGTAGCAGGAATGGGAGCCAAATCCAATGGGGTAATTAGATTGCTACCATACACAACCTCAAATGGACTTCGTTTAGTAGTTTGGTTTACGGATCGATTGTAAGCAAACTCCACTTGAGCCAAGACTATATCCCATTGACGAGGGTTCTTGCCAACCAAACTTCTTAGAAGATTTCCCAGACTTCTATTTATCACTTCTGTTTGACCATCGGTTTGAGGGTGATGAGACGAGCTAAATTGTAACTCAGTCCCCAGCTTTCTCCAAAGTGTTTGCCAAAAATGACTCATAAACTTTGAATCACGATCAGAAGTTATTGTTTTGGGAATTCCGTGCAGTCTCACAATTTCCTTAAAATAAAGATCAGCCACATGTGTAGCCTCCAGAGTTTTGATGCACGGAACAAAATGAGCCATCTTCGAAAATCGATCAACCACCACCATGACCGAATCTTTGTTTTTTTTGAGTTCGGGGCAACCCAACTACAAAGTCCATACTCACATCCTCCCATGGACTTGTTGGCACTGGTAATGGAGTGTACAAACCCATGTTTTGCCCATGACTTGTTGCAATATGGCAGATTCTACACCTCTCAATCCACCTTTTGATATCTCGATCCAGTCGTGGCCAGTAAAAGTTCTCTCGAACAAGTTCAAGAGTCTTGTCTCTTCCAAAATGTCCAGCAAGACCTCCACTATGAGCCTCATCAATGATTGCTTGTCGCAGCGAACAATCTGGAACACATAGTAATTTGTCTCTGAAGAGGTAGCCATCATGAATCAAGAATAACTTGAATGGAGCCTTCAAGCATCCTGTCCAAATAACACCAAAAAATGGATCATCCTTGTACAGTTCTTTTAGTATCTCAAAACCAACAACCTTCAATTGTAAGGAAGACAATAATGTATATCGTCGGCTAAGAGCATCTGCAACTCGATTGAGGATTCCAGATTTATGCTTGATGACAAAGTTAAAAGCTTGCAGGAATTCGACCCACCTTGCATTACGAGTGTTCAACTTCTGCTGAGTATTCAGATGTTTCAAAGCTTCATGATCAGAAAAGAGAACAAATTCCTTATGAAGAAGATAGTGTTGCCAATGATACAAGGTGCGAACAATGGCAAAGAATTCCTTATCATATGTAGAGTAATTCTATCGAGAATGATTCAGCATTTCGCTGAAGAAAGCGATGGGTTTTCCTTCTTGGCTAAGAACTCCTCCAATTCCCACATTAGAAGCATCACAATCCACCTCGAAAACTTTATCAAAATCTGGGAGTTGCAAGATTGGAGCTTCTGTCACTTTTCTTTTAAGGAGCTCAAAACTTTTTTGTGCTTCTTCACTCCACTTGAAGCAGCCACCTTTCAAACATTTTATGACAGGTGCAATAATAGTGCTGAAATTTTTTATGAACCTCCTGTAAAATGAAGCTAGGCCATGGAAACTTCGAATATCATGGATTGACTTTGGAATCGACCAACTCAAAATAGCTTCAATTTTATTTTTGTCCATCTTGAATCTTGATGCCCTTAGAAGAGATAACATAGCCTAAGAAAATAAGGCTAGTTGTGAAGAACTGACATTTCTTCAAGTTGGCGTATAATTTTTCCTCCCTCGGCACCTCAAAAACTTGTCGAAGATGTTCGAGATGTTCCTCTGGACTGGAACTATAAATAAGAACGTCATCGAAGTAGACCACAACAAACTTCCCAATAAATGGCTTAAAGATCTGATTCATAAGCCGCATGAAAGTTGAAGATGCATTAGAAAGTCCGAATGGCATAACCACCCATTCGTAGAGATCATCCCTTGTTTCAAATGTCGTCTTCCACTCATCAACAGGCCTCATCCGAATTTGATGATAACCACTTTAGAGATCAATCTTCGAGCCGATCTTGAACCCATGTAGTTGATCAAGGAGATCGTCAAGTCGAGGGATAGGAAAGCGGTAGTTGATTGTGATTTTGTTCACCGCTCTACTATCGATGCACATGCGCCAAGAATTATCTTTTTTTTGCACAAGAAGTGCTGGGACAGCACAAGGACTTTTACTTTCCTGGACAAGACCTCTAGCCAAAAGATCCTCCACTTGTCGTTGTAGCTCTTCATGTTGTTTAGGATTCATTCTATAGGCAGCTTTGTTTGGAAATGATGCACCAGGAACAAGATCAATGCAATGTTGTATACTTTGCATTGGAGGAAGACCTGGTGGAATTTCTTCAGGTACCACATCTTGGAATATCTTAAGAAGATATTGAACTAGTAATGGAATAGAACAAATCTCTTCATTCTCTTCCAAAACCACCAAAGCAAATGCTTCCATCGACTCCTCAATTTCCTTCTCAATTTGTGATTTGGAAAGTAGATGTTATGATGTGGGCTTTCTCCCACATTGGATTCACACCCCAATGTGGATGGGTATATAAGTAGAGTGTCAATCCTCCACCTTTGACCATGGTTTTGGGTGAAGTTAGGGCTCTCTACTTATGTACCTAACAATTTGGATATACCCATCCACATTGGGGTGTGAATCCAATGTGGGACAAATCCTACATCATAACAATAGATTACTTCCCTCACTTTTTGAAGTAATAAGAACATTTTCCAATTTTGAAGATCCCAGGATGATCTTCTCACCATCTTTCACAAATGTATAAGTATTTCGAAAACCATCGTGATGAGTTTTCCTATCAAATTGCCAAGGTCTACCAAGAAGTAAATGACAAGCATCCATAGGAATTACATCATACCAAACTTCATCATCATACTTCTTCCCAATAGAAAACTGAACAAGACATCTTTTTGTTACCTTGATTTCATTTCCCTTTTGAAGCCATGAAAGTTTGTATGATTGTGGATGGTTTTCTGTTTTTAACTTCAGTTTGTCTAGAAGACACAACATTTTCACACTTCCACTATCAATAATAACATTGCATACCTTGCCACGAGAAGTGCATCTAGTGTGAAATATGTTGTTCCGGAGCCACGAATCATCATCCACATAGCTAGCATTGAGGCTAAGTCGAATCACCAAGGTTTCGCATGATCCTCGTATGTGATTTCGTCATCGTCTTCAATAGCTTCATCATATGTAGGGGCTGTCTCATACGGATCCTCATTGATTTCTTCTTCGATCAGAGTAATGATTTTCCGATTTGGACAAACCGCAGCGAAGTGCCCAAAGCCTTTGCACTTGAAACATGGCTTTTGATTGCTGCCACTTGGCTTTGTAGTGATGTTTTCTTTGTTCACAGCAGCCTTCTCCTTTCCTTCTTTCCTTCTCTTGCTGGTATATTTTTTGGAGTATTACTTCCACGATTAGAAGAGCTCTTGTTTGGAGTGAAGCGACCACCAAACCGATTTGATTTTTTTTGTTGTTTCTCCACCTTGAGAGCCAACTTACATACGTCATTGTATGTCCAATATGGTTGTAGCTGGACAACATTTCCGATTTTGTACCTGAGACCTCCAAGAAAACGAACAATAATTTGTTCATCCGGCTCCATGATATCACATTTCATCATGAGATTTTCAAATTCAGCAATATAATCCTCTACGGACAAGTCTCTTTGCTTGAAATTGTGATACTTGAGAAAGACATCCTGACGGTAATTATCCGGCAAGAATTTTCTACGTAGTTCCTTCTTCATCTTGCTCCACGCTCTGATCTTTTGCTTTCCATCATGTGCACGTTGTTTGTTTAGGTGCTCCCACCAGAGAGAGGCATATTTCTTCAGTTTGATAGCAACAAATTTCACCTTATGATCTTCAGGAACTTCTTTAAATTCAAAGACTCTTTCAATGGAGTTGAGTCAATCAATGAATTCATCCGGATCACTTCTTCCACTAAAATCAGAAATATCAACCTTAAAATCAAAAGGTTTATCACGAGCATTGTTCCTTCGAGGTCTCTCTTCATGGCTGGAGTCATCACTTGAATTGCCATTGTGCTCACCATGAAATGGATTGAATTCTCTCTCTCGATTTGAGGATTCATCTTCCAAACCATGACTCTCAACATCATGATTTAAAAGTTCGCTACGTGCAAGACGTTGCTCGAGTTGCTGCACTTGTCTCCTTAATTCTTCTAGCTCGATGTCACGTACATCTCGCTCTCGCCTTGGATTTCCGTTTCTTTGACGAGGCAGCATTACGAACCTTAGCTCTGATTACCAAGTTGACACCAGGAAATCAGAAGAAATGGGAGAGAACACAAGGCACACTCAATACACTCTGTCACTCTAGAAAACTATCAAGAGTTTAGAGTAGAATTAAGAAGGTAAATCTTCTTGAACTAGCTTAAAAGCTGATGGAAATCATTTTTATATATTGTTGTTTTTTCCTTAATACCAGAAGGCCTTTTATAGGTAAGGCTTACAACAAATAAAGAAAATTTAGGGATAAATCAATAAACAAGAACCAATGTAACTAGATGCAAGAAATTCAAAAAGGTTGAAGATCATTCCAAATTTCCGCAACCTCTTGCATTCTGCCAGCCTTGAGTCAAACAGCCATAACATCCTCCATACTTCATATTTTTGAGATTCGTTTTTTTTGTTGGAAACTAGACTCAAGTGACTTTTCAATGGTATTTTCATCTCCTCTTAGTTCGAACCCAATAAAAGCAGTTTATTATTGGAAGTTGACGGTTCAGCAGGATTTTCTGTGTCAGTGAGCTTTTCTCTTCCATAGCCATAGGTCATAATCTATTAAGTTGTTCCATTCACAAGGAGAATAGTGCTTTTTTCTTTTATCCTCACTCCAATCTTTGTTAATAGCAACTCCAACCAAGCGCTAAACATGAATGCATATTTTTATGAAAACTTGCTCCAACCGAAATGCAAACGCAGACTCAAAATGCATTTTGCATTCTCTCCTAATTGAAAATGCATATTTGAGATTGAAATGCAGCAAACGCAATTTTTATTTTTATTTTTTTTTTTTGCAAAATAGCCCAGCATTTTCCTTAATTATATATTTAAATTTATGTAACTAATTTATTTGAAAGATGTTGTATTGATTTAATTGTAGTTTCTTTTAGTTGACGTACTTTTAGTCTTTTACTATGATTTTATTGTCGAAATGTTTAATTTGTACATGTATTTTAATAGAATTTTATTATCGAGTTTTTAATTTCTATTATTTAAATAAATGTTCAATTAATAATATTGTTGATAATTAATTATGCCTAAATGAATAAAAAGTTCAAATAAAAAATTTGATTAATATATTAATATCATTTAAAAGCATAAAAATTTGTGAAAATGAATTTCCTAATAATATTCTTTAGAGTTTGATGTTTTTAGTTGGAAGAATTTAAAATATCATAATAAAAGGAACATAGGAGTTTGTAGTTAGATATTTGACCAAATCGGATCGTCCAGATCCTATAAAACCAGTCACTAAAATCCCTTGAGATGGGAAATGTAAAGTATTAGTTCCACACAAGTTTGAAAGTTATAACTTTTTGGTATTTTTGTCATCATACCAAAAATACTTTTTGGTATTACTCCTACTCTACCCTCTCTCTTCAAACTTCAAACACCATAAAAGTATTCTTAGTCTCCTCACGCTATACTCTCTCTTCAGATTTCAAAGTTGAAATTCCATAGAAGCAAACTGTATTCTTCGTCTCATCATGCTCCCTTTCTAATTTTTTTTTACCTCCAAGTATTGAAAATTACACATTGCAATACACTACAAATCATAATATGAAAATAGACACACACTCACAAGCAAAGTCTACAAGTGTGGCAGTCCCAAAAAAAAAAAAAAATACATGTTCACCAAAAAGAAAAACATTACAATTTCCTACTGTGTTGTTTATTAGCCGCATATAAATATATAATACTAAACCAACACTTATTCTTGCGACATTGCAGCGCTGCAATCTCAGCATCACAATTGCTACCACTGAACCTCTATCTACGAAAACCCTCATCCCACAAGACCATCATTTGCATCATCTGCAGCTAAGTTTATCCCATAATCATCACCTACAACAACATTAGAACCAAATGAAAATTCAAACGAAGACGTATTCTCCAACAACATTTGTCTGTCTATATGCTTACGGTAACTACCACTCGTGACTTTCCTATTTGTCCACATCATTTTGAATGCACCTAGTCCTAGAGTAATATACGTGCTATTTTTTCAGCTTATGGTTTTCTGATCCAAGCAGATGGAATAATTTCAGAGGTGTTGCGTGATAGTTGTGTAACATGCCTATCTGATACAGATATAATGGGTGGTTATTTAGACAAAGCACAATACAGAACCGAAAAGTGTGACCGTGAAAAGAGGAACGGCAAGCAATTCTAAATAATGAAGACATTTTTTACACCTACTAATTAATATGTCATGGATGAATTATAGAACGATTTCAAAGGTAAACTTCAGGCATCAAAGATCCAAGTGAGCCAATCTAATGCAAATACAAGTTTTCCAACTATAATACGAGTTCTCGTGATATTAAGAATTTGAAGTTCATTAAGAATAAGAAGAGCATTATGCAAAACATCCAATCATTTGTATATAAATACATTTGGTTAATAAGCTATATTTCAAAAGAAAACTCTAAATTTTACCAAAACAGCAATATGGGTATATGTACCTGGATTTTGGGGATTTCCACTATCACTTGAGGCATTGAACTGATGAGATCTCACAGTAGGATGTTGAGATCTCGTCACCATTGTCAGCATTTTCAAAGATATCTTTCTTAAATAATCTGACTGCATAAAGAGCCGCAAATTACATTATACTTCAGTTTCAGGTATCAAACAATAAATAAATGTAAAGTTAGGCTTGCATAGAGTACTTTCAAGGAGAAAACATGTGAGCATATACCAGGCTTGTTGCTGAAGAATAAATCCTTTCCTCAAATCTAACAGCTATACGTTCGACTTCCAGCGCTCCCTCTAGTCCAGAGAAAGGAAGATGCCTCTTCAAGGTCTCCACTCTACTCATCAAGCATCATAATGTTACTTCAATATTCACAACACAAGCCCAAGAAGAAGAAGAATATTCTATGAACAGATGATCTGCTAGATTTTCAGCTTCACTGGAAAATGTAAAATCTCAAACTTCAATTGAAATTAACATGAACACAAAGGAAAAGATATTCACAAGTACTCCCTCCGTCCAGTCATATTAGGGACGGAGGAGAATGCACAATAACTTAGTGTAAAAGAATTAATATTTTATTGGTGAGTAGAAAAAAATTGTCTTTTTAGGAAATGAGACTAATAAATGGGATGGTCCAAAAAGGAATATGGGACTAATACGACGGGACGGAGAGAGTAAAAGCGTATACCTCCTTGCTGATAACGGCATATGCTAATAAAGTTATTAATGGAAAATACACTACTTCTTTTTCAAAATAATAGTCACATATTCTAGTATAATGTCCAATTATTTTAATAAAAACTAGCACCGTCCTTAGGTTGTTCACGATATTATCTTAAAGAAACAATTGTTCATCTACTGCATAGTCATTTAAGACAATGGTTAACAGTTTAGGTTGAATGAACATGATAACACATCGCCTAGATAGATCTTGATTACCATGTGTATCAGAGAACAAAACTTTACAAAAATATCAAACTACCCACAAGTGCACACCATCCAAAAGTTTCTACTTCCTTGCCTAATATAAGATTGAATACTTAGTACCTCAATAATGGAGCCTCCTTAATATTCTATCCGGTGGTGAAGTGTAAAAATATGTTGTTGAGCGGTAAAGTGTCAATAAGAGAATACAAAAGAAAAGGTTTGGTTGGTAAAGTACACAACTGTGCAATATTCTGATGACATAGTGTAATTAAACCCAATATTGACGCCATGGTACAGCAGGTTGGATAAAAGGACAGATAGCGATGAGGTACAATTGACAGTTTAACTAACTGCGAAATGCGGTTGTATAATTTTCTGATATTTGCTCTTTTAGGTTAATGTTATCAGTATCTCCTGCATTTATTTTTTGTTTCCCAAAGGTGCATTTTAACTGAATATTGGAGGAATCAACCTGACTTTTTCATTATGAATATTCTGTTACCATAAAAAAAAATTGGATTCCACAAGAAAGAAAGGAAGGAAGAGGAGGCAGGCAGCTAGGGTAAAATTTGAGATGTCCAACGAAAGCGGCAAGCTCCAAAAATCTAACTCAACATGAAACAAAAATTGAAAAAAATACCAATAAAAGAATTTAGGGATAAGGGCTCTTGACTATTATTCTAGAAGCACATTAGAGCCTACATGACTATGTGGATCAATTTGGCTCCTCAATTAATAAATTGTCTCATTTAAGCAATTTAAGTTATAAAATTCCTGTTATGTCCTCATTTGAATTGTATTGTATATAGTTTCTCAATCTAAAAAATAATAATAAAAAGAAAACATAGAATAAAAGTAAAATCAAAGATTTTTTTTTTAAAAAAAAAATTAAATCTTTAATAAAAACTGACATTTACAACAAAGATAAAGTTAACATGCTCTAATGTATAAAATTTGAATAGTAAGAATTAAATAGAAATAAATTTTGATTCAATATTAGAATATTTAATCTTTATAATCAAATAGATTGAACATATATAAGTAATGGGTAAAACAACATAAAATAATCTTTAAATGAGGGTATAACACAAAATTTAATTAAAGGAGATAATTCTAATAGTTAAGGGCATGATTGATCCAAATCATCGTCGAGGGTCTAATGTGCTGCTACCAGAATAGTCAAGGAGTAAATATTACACTTGGTCACAATAATTTAAAAGAAAGGCTCAATAGAAAAATTAAGGAGATAAATATTTGATCTTACATCTTGTTGACAATCCTCTTTCTGGGCTCTGGATGTAGTTGAGTCCTCCAATCACTGTGTTCCATGCCTGCATCCAACTCCAGCAAAAAGAATTTTAAAGAAATTATGTAGAAGAAAACGTGGAACCTCCTGGAGAAAAGGACTAAAGCGAAAAACGATATCTATGTTAAGGCCCATATTCTCTAGCCCATATTGTGATATATTCTCTAGCCCATATTGTGTTATATTATTTACCCATCTTGTAATTCTTGGATTATTGAACATTTTTCACAGTTTGTAACAATCTAAAGCAGCTAAGCACATGAAAAGTCAAAACTGGACCAAGAAGTTGATTACTTAAAGATCTAGGGTTCTTAGAAAAAATCTAGATATAAATAGAAACAAGGTACTGCCAATATAAAAATACAAAAATAAAGTTAATTGATTCAAGAGGCTTGAGGACACCATTATGCAAGTGTGGACCAATTGCTGGAAACCAGGAGATGTTTATTTGCCTAAAACTTGGAACTACTGAAATTGGTCCAATCCAATTGTCTCCAAATAGTAGATCATCACAATTATTTGAAGATTTCTTAGGCACATAAGTAGATAGTCCTAACTTCACCCAAAATCATGGTCAAAGGTGAAGGATTGACCCCCCCCCCTTATAAACTCATCCACATTGGGGTGTAAATCCAATGTGGGACAAACCCCACATCATAACAATCCATCCCCCTTCAAACCGGACGGGAGAACGGGGCATCACCACCACCACGAGGCCTCCTCACCCCCTCGGCATTCATACCGCCGGCGGGTCTACTCCCAACTCCCTCTTTTGTGGAAGGTCTGGTTGGCAGTCGGACCAAATTGTTAGGCACATAAGTAGAGAGTCCAAACTTCACCCAAAACCATGGTCAAAGGTGAAGGATTGACCCACCACTTATAAACCCATCCACATTGGGGTGTGAATCTTAGTTTAAAAAAGCTCGCCTCAGCGGTGAGGCGTGCATCGGGCAGGGGCATGGCATTCTGCTTTTTTGTCTATGATGCAAGCGGTTTCGGCAATGCGGTGAGATGCAGGCGCATCTCTTCAAGGATGCGTTTGGTTTTAAAAAAATTGGGAAAAACTTATAAAATATTTTAATTAATACTAATATATATATATAGAGAGAGAGAGTGGTGATCATATGAGAATAGTTTTTAGTATGAGAAATGAGAATAAATCTCAGCCCTCTATCTTTGCATATCAACGCTCAAGATTTAAAAATTTCCGTGTTCATTTTTTGTAGTATATTGTGCATTATTCGATTTTAAGGATAATTTTGTAAAATATTTTCTCTATCTTCAAATTAAAATTCTAAAAACTTTAAATGATCACAACTCACTCAATTTAAATTTGTTTTCATGTATTATATATCGAATTAAAGATAATTTAATTATCTTTCAAACAAAATCTTTATTGGATAAATTTAGAGGACAAAAACCTTAACAAAAAAAATAGTGATTCTATACATAAATCTCGTAACAGCACATTGATTATCGTAAAATAACGAAAATATACCTAAAATGCATGAAATCGTACATAAAATGCACAATATGATGCATAAAATGCATTATATTCCTTCAAAAAATGTATATTAATTAATGAATTTTAAGATAAAATAAGGTGAGAATATAATTTTTTGTTTTATGAAATGCAATAATATTAGAATGCATATTTGATAAAAAAAAATATGTATATATATAATAAGCTTATTTTAAGATAAATTACATCAACATACATTTTATTTATGTAACATAGTGAGATTCAAATTATTTCATTGTTTATTTCGATATATGAATGGTCGTCACGATTTAGAAAAAATTCAAAATTTACATGTTAACTTTTAATATAAACTTGAATTATTTTGATGATGCACAAATAAGATTATTATTCTTTTGAGTAAACATGGTAAGAATATTCAAATAAATTAAGGATATATATATTTCAATTTTGAAAATCAAATAATCTTTATTATTTATAATAATATTTCCATATCAGATTAGATATGGATATCCAAATTTTGATACATACAATATTTCCTTATTAGATAGATAAATTGTTTTCGTAATGAGGTATGATACATGTTTCCTTAGATAAAATGCATGATTGTTAAGATAAAAATGCACAATATTGAAGATAAAATGTCGTAAGTAGAGATATAGAGCATTTTAATAATCAATGTAATGTTAATGCAAGATATTGCCCTTAAAATGCACAAAATCTTAGTTAAAATGCAGACTTTAAAATTATCATTCATTATATATGATTACTATATTATCCTTTAATGCAGGATAATAGACCAAAACTGCACACGGAATTAAATACATCTTGAGCATTGAAATGACAAGATCAAAGGCTGAGATTTATTCTCATTTCTCATACCAACAGTCATTCTCACCTGATCACTACTCTATATATATATATATATATATATATATATATAATTTAGATTAAAACCCTAATTCTTAAAAATTTGAAACACCCAAACCTAATCGAAACCCCCCCCCCCCCAACAGCGTCCTTCACTTGCGCTGCTGCCCACCTCCTTCACTTGCGCTGCTGCCCACTTCCTCGGCGCCGGCGGTCGCCAACGGCAGACACTCCTGCTCACTCCTTCTGTTGCTGCGACGCTGCCAACCTGCTCGGCTGCTCGCCAGTTGCCGTTTCTTTCCTTAGTTTTAATTGTGGTCTTTTAATTATGTTTCCTTTTATGTAGTTGGTGGAGAACTTATGGATTTTGGGGTTTGTTGAACTTGAATTTATGTGTTGGTTGAACTTGGATTTGGGATGATGTTGAACTTCAATTGTTGAATCTACTATCCAATTTATGTTTCTTATTTATTGGTGCATAAATTATTTATTACTAGGATATATATGTATTTTGTTTGATATATGTATTTATAATATTGAAATAGTGCATTTCAATTATAAAATATTAAGTATATATAATTTATAAATTTTTTGTGGAAATGGTCGCCTCATTTTGATGATGCGCTCGCCTTCGCATCTTGCCTCATCGCCTCGAATTTTTTGACCTTATCGCATCGCACCGCCTCATGCTTTTTTAAACTTAGGTGTGAATCCCCAATGTGGGACAAACCCCACATCATAACAATATCATAGAAGTAATTATAGACCAAAAGCGAACTAAAGGTCCCATTAGCATAGGAAGTGTATCCCAAAGACTAGATGAAGTTTAATGCATACAATTGACGATTGTCTACTTAAATGGGTCTGCTTGTGTGCATTAGGTTATTTGTAACACCTTGCTATTTTATTTTCATTAGGAACGTGTAATAATCGTATGAGCAATAAAATCTTATATTATTTAATTGCCGACTCTTTCCACTCACGGATTTTCAAAAATTCTAATAACCGAGATAAATATTACTTCGACCAAAACAAGTATGATAGTCATGTCGAGAGAGGTAACAGTTTGGAACTAGCGTGTGCCGATCGAACTGCCTTGATCAACGACTCGATAATTATCTTCGTACGTACAAGACAAGGACTACCACATTAGTAAAGTGTGGAGCATTTATGGCATGAAATCTAACCAATCATAATATGGCCCAATATTACTATTTTGCGATAGATCAACCTAGTACTTTCTATTTTTCAAGGATAATCCTAAGAAGCCATTTTGGGCATTATTCTTATGATTGGTCCCCAAGTCTTTGAACCTACCCTCGTTGGCAAATTTTACAAAACAAGTTTGGGAATGGTGTAGAGACTTTCTTTGCTTGGGCAAAAGCCAAAAATTAAATACCCTTAGCATTTTAGGATTGAATTTGATGAGCAAGACTTTAAAGTTTAAACCCATCCTTAATCCATTCATTAATAGTTCTTGAGCACTTTATAAATAGAGCCTCATTTCTCATTCATTCACCACTCTCAATCCATAACCAAGCTCTTGCATTTTATTTTCTGGAACTTAAACTCTTACGTTCTTGCTCTCTCCCTTACCTCCCCCCCCCCTCCCCTTCTCGCACTCACTCTCTCGACCCACGCACCATCACACCCTCTCATTCACACATCTCGAAACAAAGTACTAAGCTTGTGAGGACCAAACATCAACTAAGGATTACAGAGATATATTAGAATCTTAGTTCTTCAAGAGGTAAGGTCCTCCTAGACTTATATAGATGGACTTATGTTCGTGTTAAGCTTGTTGATTAGTAACCTTGATGTTCAAATGTCTATTAACAAGTTCAGTAGTGGTGGTACCGGTTTGTTTTAGCTTGGTTATAATAGTTGATGAGCATGATAGTTGGAATAGATCCCTTAGTTTTAAAATGCGTGCATCTGGAGTGATGCGCGCATCACATATGGAATTTTGCATCGGAATGTATGATTGAATGTATGATGCGTGCAGGTGCCAGGATGCGGAGCTGATGCGTCAGATGCGAGTTGATGCGAGCTGATGTGTGATGCGATGGATGCGAGCGCATCATGGCTGAGAGGCATGAAACAGAGGAAGCAATTTTTTTTAACTCGTAATATATAATAAATGAATATATGATTTTTGAAAGTGTTTTATGTTATTTAATATTTTTTCCAATAAGTCCATAAATTTATATATGTACGTGAATATAATATTATATAATACGGCACAAATTATGTTCATGATATGATATTTGGATAAATAACTATCTTATATTATACAAATGTTATTATAATGGTAATATAAGTAATAAAAATGTTATATTTCTTCCAAAGAATGACCAATTATATAGTTTATATGAATTTAATAATAATAACATATCCTTTTAAAAAATATCCATGTATATGGTTTTAATAACTTTATTCTAAATAAATTACTACTTTATATTAGTTTTATTATACTTGTTTTATTATATTTATGAGATAGTAAGACATATGTTGACATTAGTTTTTGAATGTATTGTGTATCTATGATATCATTTTGTGGATTATTTGTTTATTGACTTTATATATATGATTTATACTTGATATATCTACTCTTGAAATTGTAAATTTGAATAATAAATATAATGTAAATATTATTTATGCATGTTTTTATTAAACGATCGCATCGTATCCTTGATGCGCTCGCAATCGCATCTCGCATCATCGCATCAGGTTTTGGGGCCTCATCGCATCACCCCGCATCTCGCATTTTAAAACTAAGATAGATCCTTAAATTATGGTGATGGTTGGCATGAGTTGAAGCATGTCTAGACTTAAGAGTTAGATACCATGAATTTAAGATTGGAGTTTTTCTTGGATGATTAGCATGAAAAACTTGGGATAAGATGTTCAAGAATATGAATCTATGCCTAGAAATTGTTAACTTTGTTTCATTTCATTCTTGGTTCATTTCCCACCACTCCCAAATCGCAACTACATTTTTCAACATTTAAATCCTTTATTTACACCCTTCGATTTTCATCCTAACATTTTCTGTTCCTTAAAATGTTTGAATCGCAACAAAATTATAGACATATAACTAGTTAATAGTAAAACTTGTACCGAAAACTTATAGAACAATTTCTATGAAGGTGAAGGTGGACTCAACACTTGAAGATCGGTGAACCAATCCAAGAAACTACTTACACCATTTAGGTGGGCTTTCCAAAAACTAAAACTAAAAATGTGTTTCGGTGCTTTGTGCTCATGTTTGTGAAAATGAAAAGTTTATTATTTTCCAAAGTGCTTGTCATTGCAGAAATTGTTTTCTTATGGCCTACTTGTACTCGGGGAGGAACTCCACTTAGAGTACTACTACACTTGAATGTTAACCCAGCATTTCTATGTAGGTTATTAAGTATCGTGTCATGGTCTCTGAAAGAGGGGTTAGAATTAATGCACTAAGATGTCTAGCCAAGTGCCCCAGAGTGGAGGGATGGGCCTGCTTGTTAAGATCATTCCTTAACTTGGAATGCATCGCAGCCATGGTAGATGGTCGCCTCCCGATTCACATCTCTTTGCACATAGGGTGACGTGTGAACTACAGACTGCGGTTATGAAAGAAAATGATTTGGTACTCATGGGTGGACTTCAAAACAAAACCCCAATGTGTGACCCATACTTGGCATGACATATTTATACTTGTAACTTTTGGCAATTTTTCCACTGAGTGCGTTTTGTACTTAGCCCCGTATATACTTCTAAATGTGTTGGTTGACGTAGAAACAAAGGGCAATGGATGTATTGGCAGAGCTCACTTTCCTTGTTACCTTTTGAATGTAATAGTTAGAGCCCTAGGATATATATCTTCATATGTATATTCCAACTACTCTTTCCGCAGCCAAAACTCTTTAGTTGTTGCTCTACATTTGAACAATATGTATGACAGTGTTTTTGTCTCAAGTAGGAGTTCGATCCCTACTCAGTAGTTAATATACCTGCTTGGGATTTAATTGCCTTCAATAGCTTTTTGAACACTTGTTACTTATTCATTTCTCATCATACAAGCCTAATCATCCGGGTAAGTCAGGACATGACTATATTATTTACTCATATAATTTTACCAATTTGTTAGACATTGACATCAAGCTGATCACACAAGTAGAAGAAAAAAAATATGACATTGTACTCTGCATCTTGGTTTATGCTCGTCCATTCCAACAACTGATTTTCTTACCTCAGAAGAATGAATTCGGACACGGTTATTTAGTACTCCCTCTGTCCCATTGAAGTAGTCTCACTTTCCTTTTTTGTTTGTCCCAAAGAATAGTCCCATTTTCCTAAAATGGCAAACTTTTTCACACTCACCAATAAAATATTAATTCCACTACACTCACAACCCTTAATTCCCGTGCCGAAAAGAAATGGGACCACTTCACCGGGACGGAGGGATTACTATTCTTGATATTGTCCATTTGGACAGGAATAAAAAGCTCTTAGGAATTGAGGATGCTGGATAACGAAGACCCAGAAAATCTTAGAACTCATAAGTGACACAACAAATGAGTTCCACTAGAATGGATGAACAGCAAAGTACATCTGAGAATTTTAGACTACCAAAGTGGATGGGGGAGTGCCAAAGTAAGATCCTGAGCTGAATTATTGCATATTAGAGCAAAAAAGGTTTAGGGTATAGTAATTATAAATGTTGATGGGCTACTCATTGAAGTTATTGACAGATGTAAGTCTAATGCACAATAAGGATGCAAGGCACTCATCATACGCTCATACAAAATGCTTAGCAAAATTATATTGAATTATTATTATTCTAAATAGAACAAATCACCAAAAATAGCAAGATAGGTATCTTTACCAGGATCTTGTGAGTTTCTGCTAGTACCTGCAGCATTCGTCTGAAGAGAACTCACCCCAAGGTTTTGGGATTCCATCTCAATCCCAAGCATCTTCAGAGACATCCTTCTTAAATAATCTGACTGCAACAGAGAGGACAAAGGTAATGAAGTTGCAGTAAACTTCACTATCAGGACATGTACAAGAATAATAGAAAATGTAATGTTTGGCCAATATGCAGCAAATTCGAGAAGAAACCATGTGACATGTACCTGGCTTGTTGCCGCTGTAAAAATACTTTCCTCTAACCGAACAGCAGATTCTTCAAGCTCTTGCAATTCCTCTTCTTCAGAGATGGGAAGATGCTTCTTCAACTTATCCAATCTATTAATTATGCATTATAATCTTTTCTCAGTATTCACATTTAAGAGCAAACAACAAACTTCCATTAGCAAGGATCTAAACATTAAGGGAATAATAGTTCAATTTAAAAAAGACAAGGCAACAATCAACCAGTTTATTGATCAAGATAAATAACAAATACTCATGATTATGAATCAAAGACAATATTCATAGTGCCCTGATTGTTACATCAGTTCTCCAAACAACCTATTCTTATAAAGGCATATCCTAGACATGATTTATAAAATAATCATATTTGTCGAGGACAACAAACAATCTTGAAAAAGTACATACCAAAGGCTAAACTTGAAGAAAAAGAAAGCCCAAAATAAACCATAAAGAACAAGACAGATTAGTATTTTATGCTTGAGGGGCAGGCCATTAAGTATAAAATGTATCTCACATATAGGTTAGCGCAGAAAAACTGTGATAAGTGCATGTAATCTATTTATATTTGGGTTCACAAGCACAATCCTAATAATAAATCTCATGCTATCAGCTTAAAATACTCTTAACCAAAATTGGTATAAGTGAACGGTACCTCGTGCTCTATATTCAACAATATATTGCACAATGAGGCATGTTGTTAACATGTTAGCACGACATCTACTAAATTCTATAATATTTAATGGTTTGACACGCACAACACGGTAGTAGTTTCATGACCTTAACCAGTTGACATGATGATGACACAAACTCAATAAGTCTAAACACTACACATTAACTCCCCTACATTTATCACATGCAAATAGAACCACATCAAACTAATTATCGACAATTTCTACTGTTCAGCATCACCAGAAACATGTTCCTAAGAACACTAAAATAAACAAAAGAAACCAAACAGAAATGCAGCTGCATATCACATACTAGAGAAACAATTCAGTAAACAATAATGAAAAAATAAAAAAACAGGCAAAAATCTAGATAAAACATTGAAGGTAGCACGAACTTTGCCGAGTCAACACCTAATTTTCCAATCCAGAGAAAAACATATATATTACAATTTGTTAACGATCCTATGCCTGGAGCCTGGAGGCAGCTGAGTCCTCCAACTGTAGCCCTCCGCGGCCACCGCACCTCCGCCGATAGCCTGATTGGGGGCCCGAACTTGGCAATGGCTTTCCCTCCAATTTATCCCTGGCATCTTCAGCTGCCTGAGAGATTGAAAACTATAAGACTTACACAAATCATGCCATTAATTTAACCCAAAAAAAAAAACTAGAAGCTTTTACTCCAAAAGGCGAGAGAATCAGACGGTTCGAAACCTAAAAGATGATGAAAACTTAAGAATAATCGAGTCCAACGGACTTGTGATTATCAGCAATCCTGCAATAGACGATGGGTTTTGAGAAGAATACACACCTGATTGATTGAGGGAAGGAGCGAAGAATTGTTGCTTACGAGAGCGAAGATAAAACTATTACATAATAGAGTTATTAATCTCACCAGAATGCCGTAAACACTTTCTTCCTTCCTTTTAGTTTACTAGTTTGTTAGAGCATCCACAATGGTGGGATCTTAACAACAGATAAGATCCCGCCATCATTAATTATTATCATTCCATATTTTATAAATATCCACATCAATATTCACTATTATTTATTTATTCATCTACCTTTTACTTTATACTATTCATGGGTCCCACTTGTCATAACAATTACTTCATATTATACATATATATATATATATATATATATATTATTTTATTGAATATAGATAAATAATTAATTTAAAATACTTAAATATATAAAATATATATTAATAAAAATTAAAATAATATATAAAAATATTTAAACAATTTAAAATCATAAATCAAAAGAAAAAAACGAATAAAAAAAAGTAAAAAATCAATGTTTTACAAAATTAAAAAAAAAAAGAAAAAAACATTTAAACTTAAAATAATTGAAAAAGGCAAAAAAAAAAGTGAATCTGCGCCACATGCCGCTCCGGCGCGTGTGAAGCACGCGCCAATTAGAGGGAGCGTGTGACTCACTCGCGCGTGGTGGCGGGCCCAATCCCCTTCAAGAACTGGGATCTTAAATTAGATCCCCTCTCTCCTATTTTTTTCTCTCTCTCTCTGCCAAATGGATAAAAAAAAGCTGAGGTGGGGATCTTAAAAAATTAAGATCCCCCACTACAAATGCCCTTAGGCGCAGCTTGTATGCAATTTTAATATTAAATCGTACGTGGATCGAACTTAAATTATTATATTTTTAGAATCTAGAAATTACAAAAATAAGAATAATTTATATCTATATATATTAAATGGCAAAATCTCATCAAAAAAAAAATTTCCTCAAAAACACTTGTTTAAAATAAACTTGTAATATATTAGGTAACTAATATTAATATTAGGTAGTACAATATATTAAGAAATCAATAATATGTATAGAAAGGTTAATAATCACTTAAATTCCTAATTAATTATTTTGACTATTTTATTAGATATATTTAAAATATTCTCAACTAAAAAAAATTTCCCCCGAAAATACTTGTCTAAAATAAACTTGCAATATATTAGGTAAGTAATATTAAATATTATAAGTACAATATATTAGGTAATACAATATATTAAGAAATCAAGGTTAATAATCACTTAAATTCCTAATTAATTATTTTGACTACTTTACTAGATATATTTAAAATATTCTCAACTAATTAAGTATATTTTGTTCTAAATGTATATTAGATAATTAATTTGATTGTTAATTTATATTTAATAAAATCGAGCTCAAAATATATATATAAACAATGAATATGACTATGTGTAATAATTGTAGCATTTTATAGAATTGTACAGTAATTAATATATTTTTTTACTTTATGTGTTTAAATATATTATTTTAATGATTTCATCGGCATTTTACAGCACACAAGGCAGTAATAAACATTGTGTTTAAATTATACTGCCTTCTTAACAAAAAAATTTTACACATCATAAGGAAATAAATTCAATAACCATTGACAAAGTAATATAGAATTTTTTTTCTTACAAATCACAACTAGTGTAAGGGCATATGCAACAACATTTGGTAGTTTGCCTTCTTCAAACTATATAGTAGAACACCATTTTCAGATTAATGATGACAAACTACAACATAAAATCAGAGGCGGATGCATGTACAAGCTTGGGGTACACTTGTACCCCCATTTTTTTTTTCTTTTATTAGATATATAATTTTTTTCTATTATTTGTATATATTTTTACATATTATTTATATATATCTTTACATAATGTACCCCCAATTTATTTTATTTATATATGGTACCCCAATTTTGAATTTCTAGATCCACCCTTGATAACGAATGACCCAAAATATAACAATAGTTTTAGATGGTGTTCTTATTGGAATATATAAACTTGATATATGATTAATAAGTTTGGGCTTAAATTAATCATGTTGTACAAAAATGTTTAGAGTCTCTACAAATTAGATCAGAATTACTTTAATATGGATAGTCTAGATAGTAAATTATAATCATTTGAGTAAAAAATGGGTAACAATTATTATAATAAATAAGTGTTGTAATCTCACATTTGTATCAACTAAAAAATCAAAATCATCCTCTCATTCAAAATACCCTTTTCCTTAAAACCTCCACACTTTCCCACAAATTTCTTAACACTTCTACACCATAGAGCCATCTTCTATCCAACATAAAACTATATCGAAGAAATCAAAATAGAACAATGATTTTAGATGGTGCTCTATGTTGTTCAACAAACAATCATCTTGAGTTCCACCTTCTTATCCAAAACCAACAATAGATTTTTTGATATATTTTCTCTCGGGCCTTACATTCGATCCAAGGTCTAAATAATCCATTAACTTCGATGTAGTTTTCTACCGTTACTTTCACGTATATTCTTTATGTATGTCATAGACCAAACATCACACAAATGTGCACAGTTGTCGACCAATTATCTCATAGCAAATGCGACAAACTTCAATCAATTATGTTATGAATGACGAATGCACAATGAAGAATTCAAATATAATCAAGAACACTAAGAACACCGAAATTACGTAGTTCGATTTTTCAACCTACGCCCACGGGGGGTTAAGAGAGATTTTCACTATATGATGAGTGTTTACACGTACAATATGAACACAAAAATGCTAGCTACAACTGTTAAAATATGGTATCTTCATTGATGAAGGAAGAAAGAATAATGAAGAAGATGAGAATGCTTTTAATCATTTATTTCTCACTCTCTTGTATATTTTTCTATAAGCTTATACAAGCCCTTTCTATAGGCAATATACAACCACGTAAGGAAATAAATTACTATGATGAATACAATCTCAATCCCTATAATTGATCTCCTTGATTGTTTGAAGTTGATTATTCTTTCCTTTCCAACAGTCTCCCTAAAGTTAAGTGGAGGGGTTACCAATACTTAACTTGACAATAACTTTTGCAAAACTTTTTGAGTCAATTGCTTTGGTTAGAATATTTGCTAACTGGTCCATGGAGCAAGTAAAGGGCAGGGTAACAACCCCGTCTTCAATCTTTTCCTTAATAAAATGTCTGTCAACTTCAACATGCTTTGTCCTATCGTGTTTCCTCCCATTGATAATATTTTGGGCCTATTTTTTTGTGGTGGTGGAGGTTCTCCAGTGATGTGGTTGGATTTCCCTCTGCTCCCTATTGCGACTCGCATAAGACGAGCCCAAAGAGGGTAGTTGTTACCATCTAGTTCGAATCCTAGCGTAACATTGTTGGAATTCTGTACCAGGTTTGCAATTTGAAGAGTGAACTCTTTCTGTGTTGTTGATTCGTCTGACATATTCTTTGTTGGTTTGGCCTTTGATTGAGGTTAATTGGTTCGGGAAAGGTATTTGGAACGATGATGATTTAATTCTGAGTTCCTAGGATGATTGTCTGCTCTGATACCATGTGAAAACATGGTATCTTCATTGATGAAGGAAGAAAGAACGATGAAGAAGATGTGAATGTTTTTAATCATTTATTTCTCACTCTCTTGTATAATTTTCTATAAGCTTATACAAGCCCTTTCTATAGGCAATATACAACCATGTAAGGAAATAAATTACTATGATGAATACAATCTCAATCCCTATAATTGCTCTCCTTGATTGTTTGAAATTGATTCTTCTTTCCTTTCCAACAACAACAATACAGAGAACTTAACTCACGTGCACAGACAAGAACCAGATAGAATTCACAAGATTCACATATAATATTCAAGAATCAATAATACCACAGAGTCTATTATCAACTTTCAACGACAATGAATAAGCAGTATCAAGGAGTGAGCACTTCAAGTAGGGTTTAGGCTTTCCACTTACAGACGTTGCAGGTTTAGCTGATTCAACAGTGTTCTTGAACTTTGCCTCTCTTTTTCCGTTGATACTGAAGTGCATTCATTGTCGGTGATTCCCACAGACGGCACCACGTGTTATGAATGACGAATGCACGATGAAGAATTTAAATATAATCAAGAACACCAAAATTACGTGGTTCAGTTTTTCAATCTAGGTCCACGGGGGCTTAAGAGAGATTTTCACTATATGATGAGTGTTTACACATACAAGATGAACACAGAAATGCTAGCTACAACAATACAGAGATTAGTTGCTAGCTTGATTCACTCCACTCACTTCTTCTCACTGAACAACCCCCCAGGAAAAAAACTTCTCTGCAAAAAAGATAACCAAACCCTACCAAATATAACTACTTTCCCTTCGCATGCCAATAGGAGAATCACATGTGTCTTGGTTGTTGAAATCTTTTAACCAAAATAAATAAAGTCAAGAAGCACCTCTATTAGTAAAACACGCTTCTTCCTTCCTTAGCCAATTTTTCTGAAAAAATCGACTTCTTCTATCTGTCATGCATCAACTTAAGGGTGCAGTCAGATTTCAAATCTCCATCCTGACTGCAGCACTCCAATCTCCTCCTTTCCCCCAATGTAGCTCCATTACAGAGCACACAATTAACCAAACCGGTTAGCACACATTCATCAGCTCCAAGCAATATCTAAATTTTGAAGAAGGGATTGATTTTGTTAGTGCGTCTGCCGCATTGTCCCAGGTTGACACTTTCTCCATATGAATTAATCCCTTCTCCACAATATCTCTCACAAAATGATATCGCACATCTATGTGCTTTGATTTATCATGGAAAACTTGGTGTTTGGTGAGGTGCAAGGCACTCTGTGAATCACACAATATAGTAATCTTTTCTTGAGAAACACCAAGCTCATTAGTTATACCTTTAATCCATAGCCCTTCTTTGATTGCCTCGATGATGGCCATAAATTCTGACTCAGTAGTAGACATTGCTACAACTGTTTGTAGCTTAGATTTCCATACAATTGCAGTCCCAAACAAGTTGAATACATATCCTGTTTGTGACTTTCTGTTGTCTGTGTTTGATGCATTATCTGCATCCACAAAACCCATTAGCGGTTCTGAACTGCCATGCTCTCTTGTTTTAAATTCCAGGCCAACACTTTCTGTTCCCTTCAAATACCTTAGGATCCCCATTAAAGCCTGTCAATGGTCCATCCCAGGCTTTAACATATATCTACTAGTAACACTTGTAGCATAGGCAATATCTGGTCGCGTACATATCATCATATACATGATGCTACCAACCAAGCTTGCGTAAGGGACCCTCTCCACAGATTTATGATCATTTTCATCATGTGGACACATAGCTTCAGATGACTTGACATCTTGTCCAATAGGAATGGACAATGGTCTGGTATGTTGCATACCAAACCTCTCCTACACTTTTCTGAGATAATTCTTCTGACACATCTTCAAACTTCCAACCTTCCTGTTTTTGATTATGTCTATGCCAAGTATTCTTCCTGCCACCCCCAGATCTTTCATTTCAAATTCAAATTCAAGATCTAACTTCACCCTTTTAATGTCTGTGAGATACTTTCCAGCCAGCAGCATGTCATCTACATACAATAGTAGATAGATAATGCTTGAATTCAGACCCTCTTTTAAGTAGACACACCTATCAAATTCTGATCTGGTCAAGCCTATCTTCTTCATGTGCATATCAAATCTCTTGTTCCATTGTCTTGGGCTTTGCTTCAAGCCATACAGAGATTTGTGTAGTAGACAAACTTTATTTTCCTGCCCCTTGACATAGTAACCAGGTGGCTGATCCATGTATAGGAATTCTTCTAGTTCTACATGCAAAAACGTTGTCTTCACATCTAATTGATGTAGTTCTATATCAAATTGAACAACTACAACCATGAGAGAAGACCTCAGTAAAATTGACCCCTTCCTTTTGTGTGAAGCCTTTGGCCACAAGCCTTGCCTTGTATCTCACCTGTAGGGAGTTTACATTCTCTATTTTCTTCTTGAACAACCATTTACATCCAATGCAAGCTTTATGTGTTGGCTTGTCAACTAAACTCCTAGTGTTGTTTTTTTTTTTGCAGTGATGCCATCTCATCATCCATGGCCTGTTTCCACTTAAGTTTTTCCTCACCTTGCATTGCTTCCTCTACTACTTTGGGGTCTTCACCTTCAAGCTTCTCAGCTATATTCAAGCTGAGGAAAATAACATCTGCATCACTGAACCTTTTAGTAAGGTGAATCTCCCTCCTAACTCTATCTCTAGAGAGCAAATAATCTTGAAATGTAGGCTGCTGGTTGTTGGTCTGTGTTTCTTGCTAAATTTCATGTCTTTCTTCCTTTTTGTTATCCTATGTGGTGAATTCACTTTTCACTTCCTTTTCTGTTTCAAGTTGTTCACATTTAGTTTCAACTTGTTCCTTATGCTGAACCAAGGGCATTTTCAACTCATTGAATACAACATCCCTACTTGTAACAATCTTTTGCTTTCCATCTTCTATGCACCACAACCTATAACCCCTGGTTCCTTTTGGATATCCCAGCATAATGCATTTCAATGCCATTGGTTCTAGCTTATCTTGCTTTATATATGCATAAGCTAGACAGCCAAACGGTTTTAGATGTTCAAGTCCTGGTGGCTTTCCATTCCACACCTCATCTGGTGTTTTAAAATTCAAGGCAGTTGTTGGACTCTTGTTTATCAAGTACGTGGTTGTTGCTACAACTTCTCCACAAAATTTGCTAAACCTGCTCCAATCAACATACATCTTACCTTTTTCAATTCCTGTTCATCCTCTCAACCAATCCATTTTGTTGTGGATTGTGTGGTGTTGTCCTATGTCGTTTGATTCCTTTGGATCTGCACCATGAATCAAGTTCTTCAGAAATGAACTCAAGCCCGCTGTCTGTCCTTATACACCTAACTTTCAGCTCTTTTTCATTTTGAACTAGAGCACACCATTCATTTCAAGGTTTGAGGTGTTTGATCCTTGGTTTTCAGGATGTAGGTCTATACCATCCTAGAGTGATTGTCAATAACTGAGAGGAAGTACCTCCCTCCTCCCATAGTCTCTGTCCGAGCCGGCCCCCACAGATTTGCATGGACATAGTCCAAAGGTTTTGAGCTCCTGAAATTACTCAATCTGTAGGGAAGTTTCTTTCTTTTTGAAAGAAGACACTCCTCACATTTATTGATGTCTTCTTCATCTGAATACTGTATTAGGCCTTGTCTTTTGAGTTCATCCAGACCTCTTTAGCTTATATGTCCGGTTCTTAAGTGCCACATCTTGTTATCTACTGTATTCACATCATTCAACTTCCCCAGAATAGTGGTTGCATATAGATAATATATGTTGTTCACTCTCTTACCTATTAAGATCACTTCCTCATCCTTGCAGACTGTGATCATTCATTTACTTCATTCAAACTTGTATCCTCGAGCCTCCAGACTACCAAGGGATATCAGATTCCTTTGTATCTGAGGTATGTACCTCACATTAGCTAGGAGATTTGTTTCTTCTTTGTGGTTTTGGATCCTTATTGATCCTATACCTTCTATCTTGCAGATGTTATTATTCCCTAAAATCACAGTGCCCATCTCCTTTGATTTGAGCTCCTCGAACCAGTCCATATTTGGGCACATATGAAACGAACAACTGGAGTCAAGAATCCAGCTGTCATCTCCCTTTGATTCCAATATATTTAGGACTTCATCCGTATAATCTTCAGTGGCTCTTACTACGTTTGGTCCCCGACTTTGGTAAGAGTTTTTGTGTCTCAAAATTGAGCAATCCTTGATAACATGGTCGGGCTTTTTATATTAATGACACACATTTTGTTCCCCAGTGACTCTTGGGGCTTAGTGTCTGACTGCTGAAAGGATCCATAAGGTTTCCTCTGAAAGTAGGGTGGTTTTGTATCCCGTGTAGGTTCTTTCTTTTGAAATTGGTTGAACCTCTCATAAATTGATCCTTTGTTGTATTGCTGGGGGTTCTTCTGGAACTTACCCTTTTGTCCCTTCTTTGCAAACAGTCCCATGCTTGACTGATCGAAGTTACCACCCTCGGCTAATTTATCCATCTCTCTTTGTTTGATTGTAGCTAGAACATCCTCAAGTGTGATGCCCTCTGACCTGCCATACATCATGGCATCCCTAATGCTTGAGTAGGATTTTGGTAATGCATTAAGAAGGTGTATAGCTTTGTCTTCATTTTCAAGCTCAACACCAATAGCTTCAAGTTCATCCACTGCTTTATGGAACTCATCCAACTGGTCCACCAGATTCCTTTCTTCACTAAACTTGAAGCTGTATAACCTTTGCTTCATATAAATTCGATTAGCAATCGATTTTCTCATGTACAGGCTTTGCAGCTTCTTCCATATATATGATGCAGTCTTCTCTCTTGATACTTCACGTAGAACTTTTTCATCAAGGCTGAGAAGTAGGGTACTCATAGCCTTGTTCATCAATTTGGTTTTCTGCAATTCGGTTTCTCCTACAAACGCCTTGTCTTGATCAGGTAGTAGGGAATCTTCTAATCCTTCCTTGGTTAGAATGGCTCGGATCTTTATCTGCCAAAGCCCAAAATCATTTTTCCCAGAAAATTTGTCGATCTCAAATCGACTCGTAGCCACGATTTAAAGATTTGAGAACTTAACTCACGTGCACAGACAAGAATCAAATAGAATTCACAAGATTCACATATAATATTCAAGAATCAATAATACCACAGAGTCTATTATCAACTTTCAACGACAATGAATCAATAGTATCAAGGAGTGAGCACTTCAAGTAGGGTTTAGGCTTTCCACTTACAGACGTTGCAGGTTTAGCTGATTCAGCAGTGTTCTTGAACTTCGCCTTTCTTTTTCCGTTGATGCTGAAGTGCATTCGTCGGCGATTCCCACATACGGTACCACGTGTTATGATTGACGAATGCACGATGAAGAATTCAAATATAATCAAGAACACTAAGAACACCGAAATTACGTGTTTCGGTTTTTCAATCTACGTCCACGGGGGGTTACGAGAGATTTTCACTATATGATGAGTGTTTACACATACAAGATGAACACAGTAATGCTAGCTACAACAATACAGAGATTAGCTGCTAGCTTGATTCACTTCTTCTCACTGAACAATCCAGAAAAAAACTTCTCTGCAAAAAAGATAACCAAACCCTACCAAATATAACTACTTTCCCTTCGCATGCCAATAGGAGAATCACATGTGTCTTGGTTGTTGAAATCTTTTAACCAAAAAAAATAAAGTCGAGAAGCACCTCTATTAGTAAAACACGCTTCTTCCTTCCTTAGCCCAATTTTTCTGAAAAAATCGACTTCTTCTATCTGTCATGCATCAACTTAAGTGTGCAGTCACATTTCAAATTATTTAAAATTAAATTCGCTCATATACATTTTAACTAAATAATATTTTATTTAATTGTAAAAGTATGAATTCAATTTGTTCAATTTCAATTAGGAATCTCTTTTCCATTATAATGATATATGCAAGATAATAGTATAAACAACAGAGAAAAACATCCCAAAGTATAAAACTTTGGAAACCATTGAACTCAGTGAAAGAAAGAAAAAAAAACAAGACAGATGAAGGCGATACCTCCTTCGTTGTCATCAACTTTGGAAACTTTTTAACTTGGCGAAAGAAACAAAGAAAATAAAAAAGCAAGGCAAAAGAGGGAAATACCTCGTCCATTGTCCATTGACAAATTTAGGCCTTAACTTCATCAAATAGCAGATTTATGAAGATAATTATCAACATCTTCATATGTGTATTTCACCTCGCTCAGTTTAGGAGCATTGACATTACTCTCTTGTCGTCAACGATTTCACTTCGAGATAACAACACAACAACAAAAAATCAATTCCACAATTGATAAACCAAATATAGGCAAAATTCATATTCCAATATAATTTTTCATTGTGATAAGTTTCGAGAAATAGTAGTAGGATGTCAATCGGGCCATCCCGTCGGATTTCGGGCCAGCCCTATTGGGTTGCGGGTTAAATAGCCCGGGTCAAATCGGGCTAAGATTTTTTTGGGCTAAAAAATCTTGACCCTAAACCTAACCCATCGATTTTCGGGCTAGCCCGTCGGGCCAATGAATTTATTAATTATTTTGTATTTTAAATATATTTTCATTATTTTAATATTTTAAATGTTGAAAAATAAGCAAAATATTATTTATCTCTTATAAAAATGCAAAACACATCACAAATTTTTATATAATGATAAATTTATCTATTAAAAATATAATATTTTTTTAATTTAGCAATATTTGAATACATTTAACTTCATAAATAAATAAACTTAACTATGTATTGAATACTATTTGAACTAAATACAATTATACAACTTAGAACTTAATTAATAAATATCATTTTAAATATTAGAAGTAGATTTTAGTACTATAATTTTGAAAATATGTATTAATAAAAATAATAATCGGGTTAATCGGGCCAACCCGTCGGGTTTCGGGCTCAACCCTATTGGGCCTCGGGTTATTCATCCCGGGCTAATCGGGCTAAATTTTTTTCGGGCCAAAATATCTTGACCCTAATCTACATTTTGGCTCGGGTCAACCCGCGGGTTTCGGGCTAAATTGACATCCCTATGGTAACTATGCTAGAGCAACACGATCAGAAAATAATCTATATATATATACTAAAAGGCAAAACCCAAATAAAAGATTTTCCCCCCCAAAAATACCTACCTAAAAAAACTTACAATATATTAGGTAATTATAAATTTAAATATGGTAAGTATGTAATTATTATTATTATTTAAAAAAATATTACTAATTTTTTTATTGCAATATATAAATAAATAATATTTCTATAATAAATAATTATTAATTATTATACTTTTTATTTATGTTACATAAAATAATTGTAAAAATCTTCTTTCCCACTTAAAAATTTATTTCAGTGAAGACAATTTCCAATACAAGTGTCATATGATATGATAATAAATAAGAGCCAAGAGCAATCACTTTCGCATGTAAGAATTTTACTCAGCAAACCAGTATTTTCTCATGGACAGTTGTATGTAGTTGTGTCTAAGGTCATAAGTCGCGCTGGATTAAAGATTTTAGTTTGTGACAAAGACAACAACAGTGTGTCGGAAACTTCAAATGTTGTGTACATGGAAGTTTTTCAGAATTTGTAATAAATTTTAGTATTTGATATGTAAATAAATGATCAATTGTCATAATATTAGATCATTTCTTTTGTTACTTATATATGATCTAAATTTCAGTTATCATAATTATTATATATATATATATATATATAGAGATTCACTCAAGTGCTAAAATTAAAGTTTGTGCTAAATAGGAATGAATCTCAGCCCTTGGATTGATAGCATCAATGGTTGAGATTAAAGAATAAAAATTAAAAAATTAAGCATAATTTCTGTTCGTGCTTAATTGATTTATAAATCGTGCTTAATTCGATTAAGCATGATTTATAAAGCAAAAAAGCATAAAATCTGGGAAAATATTTTAATCTCAACCATCGAATTTTTTAGATGAATGGTGTAGATTCATTCCTATTTAGCACAAACTAATTTTTAGTATGTGAGTCACTCCCTATATA